>MU615086.1:0-18237 GCA_025201725.1 Chytriomyces sp. MP71 | reverse complement strand
AGCACGTCAATGTAGATGTCTACTTTGGATTGAATTCAGATCTGTCGTAAAGGCGCGGAGTGGAGTGGAGAGATGGACAGCGTGCTTGCTCTGCGGACAGTATCAACAACTTTCATGAAGCCGCCCACACTCGAATATCCTTGAAGCACGCGATGAATCGAACAGAGCGGAAAAAAAGTGGTTGCATGGAAAGAAGTTCGATCACGCGATCGGAGAGAACGCATCAGGAAACTGCCGGCGAAGGACGCGATTGAGGAGACCCCTCTCTCCAAGTCCAACTCCTGAATTGGAGTTTCCTGCTTAATATCGCGGCCTGTCTCTTACGTTTCTTTCTTGCAATTTCAGGGAAACCTATGAATGGAATGAGGGTCGCATCCCCCACGCCTTCTACACTGGCCGCGGAAACCTCGAGAGAGACATTGTAAGTTTTCTTCTTCTTGGCTACCGCAGTGTCCTTCTCATCTCGATCGAACCAGGAAACCTACGTCCCTGATACCCACGACGACATCGTCCTCTACTGTGCCGGAGGCGTGCGCTCTCTCCTCGCTGCTGAATCGCTGAAGCGTATGGGTTATAAGAACGTGTCCTCGCTTGCTGGAGGGATCGGCGCGTGGAAGGCAGCAGGAGAGGAAGTGCATGCGCCTCCGGGCAAGACGTTCAGTACTCGGGAGGAGTACTAAGCATCCAGGATTTTGTGAAATGAATGGGGATAAGGCCAGACAAAATACATTTCTTCCATTTCCCCAGCAGCCTTTTTTTTTTTTTCCCATTTTGTTTGATTTTGCTTGTTTGTAATAAAGCACAACATGAAAATCTGACAGGCTCCGATTGCTTGGAAGAGAAAGATCATAAAGATAGGGTGATCAGCAGTCATGGAGATGGCGGGCGAAAGTGATCGAGACCGAACGAAAACCAGAATGCAAGAGGAACCGTAATCCATTTTGCTGTAATTCTTGTCCTGAGCCGTTCATGCGCTGATCGAGCGCATCACTTGGGGAAAAGGGGGGCTCTCAAATGGGGCACGCACTTCTGTCCCATCGTGATGTTGGGTGACACAGCTTTAATCACGACGGGCGTCGCCGTCACGACAAGTTGCGCAATCTAATCAGAAAAACAAAGCGGCTTGAATCATCAACAGGCTTCAGATCACTGCAAATGCATTCCGCTCATCGTCGGTTGCGGCTTTTTAATCACACGGAGCTTGCGTCATTGGGGCCAAATTGGGCAACACACCAAATTTTTGACAGCACCAACGATCGTCCCGGCAAAACCTCCTCGGTCCTCCTCTGCAGTTCTTCGACGTAATACCGCATCATCACTATTCAGCGCGACTTTGCCCTCCTAAGGAGATGACTGTGGAAAGCCTGTCAAACTCGATCGAAACCAAGCATCCAAGCAACTCCATGATCCCCATCAGCTTCTGGGGCCTCATGCGTTTCGACGACGAACTCACATTTACCTTCCACTCCTCTTCCGCACCCGACAATCTTCCAGGGTCACTCCTTTGTTGCCTCCACCCAAACGACGCAGCGTACGTGGTGAAGGAACTGGCGCAGTTTATGACCCTGGTCACGGCGGGGAGGCGAGAAGCTCTCGCAGGATGTTCCGTGAGGTCAGATTTCGTGGTTTCATTTTGTTGTGGAGGTGGTAGTTGATGGCGATCGGGTCACAAATTAGGTCCCGATTTTCCGTTGTTGATCGGAGGGCGGAGGCGACAGTTAAGCCCTTCCTTCCCATGGAGCTGCTCAGCATGACCCAAGAGCCGTGGATGGACGTATTCATGGACTTCGTCGCGGCAAGCAAGGACACGTTGGTGGTGTTCGTGCGCTCGGCGGATGCGCCAGCCACGGCAGCGAGCGGCGACGCCGACCGCGTCCGGCTGCAGCGGCTGACCGCGCAGCAAGGCCGGCCAGCGGAGCCCGGCCACGCGCACCTGTTCGTCACTGTCGTCGATGCCGCGTCGGGGACCGCGCTGTTCACCTCGTCGCCATCCGATCCGCGCGGTCGAGGCACAACCAGCGCAGCGTTCGCACAAACCCACTTGGACCACGACTCGGCGCGGCTGTTCAACCGCAGCCTGCACCGCATGGTTCCGGTGTTCGCCCTCAAGCACAGGCCCCGCACCTCTGCCCACTCAGACGGCGAATCCATCGTTGTCGTGCGCGCCGGTCTCGCTTTTGTTACCACTCTCGAGCCACAAGGACGGACCGCAACCCTCTCGCCACCCATTTCCTCCGCAGATGCCGCAAGCCCCGTCCAGGCGAAACGCGCCTTTCGCCCCTGGGAGGTCGAAGACGCGCCCCTGGAAGCTCCGACAAACGTTATTGATCGACGCGTCTCGATCCCCTCCATTTCGAGTCTCTTGACACCGCATGTGCCTTCCCTTCAGCATGCCCGTACTCTGTCTGGAACTCACGTGCAAGGACCGGACGCCATGGAGTCCGTGATTGCTGCGTCCCAGATGGGTCACCCCGTAGCTCCCGTGCAGCGCGTGCGCGCGTCATATGGTATACCTACGGTGCAGTACCGTATTCCGATCCGGCTCGGGGAAGATGTGCAGCCGCAGATCCCTAGTCCGTCCACGACGCCGCAATCGCAGGAGGCCGGGGCGCATCGCGTTTCAGCGGAGGTGGTTGGGCAGGGGCTGCATCAGCCGCAGCCTGTGCGAAAGCAGACTTATGCGCTACTTGAGTCGGAGTCGAAGTCAGGACAGTGGTCGGAAAGCTTGGGAATGAGACAGACGCAGGTGGATGAACCTGTGGCGTCGCGGACGAGTAAGGAGGAGAGCCATAGCCCGCCGCTGGATGAAGAGGGGCCCAAGTCGCGGCCCCTCAAACCAGGCCACTGTAGAAAGTGCGGTGTGAGGGAGAGTCGGGAGTGGAGGAAAGGTCCGCACGGAATGAAGACGTGAGCATATTTTAACATTTAAATGTGAGATGAAGGCTGAAGTTTGCGTGTTCTCTCCGATACAGGTTATGCAATGCGTGCGGACTGCGGTACAAACGCAAGCCATGGGACATTTTAAAAGACGACAACGAAGAGGTGGAGCTGTCTGATTCCGTGAATGTTCAACAGTGGCTGGTACCGTCTCAAGGAAAAGCAACCAAGTAAATGCTGTCACAAGGATAGCAATGGAGTTCTGTGCCAGCCTGGCTAACTCCTGAAAAAATGTTTGTGTACGGGAATATAGGAATTTAATTACCAATTTTTTGGATATAATTGTGTTTATTGGATTGGTTCATGATTTGGAATACAACTTATTCAGACGCGTTCTATCACATTTTCATCTTGGCAACTACTTCGTCGACACCTGTTAGCAATCTCTTCAAGATGTCTGCAGCTCCACCTCCATTCACGAGCGTTCCAGCCTGTCCACACCACAGGACTAAAGCATCCTTGTCGCCAATTCGACCCGCCTTTTTGCGCAAGGGCACTGTCAAGTAATTCTGCACCGGGTACCCCGGAATCTCTGACTCTGCCGAATACAATTCCTGCGTCATTCCATTCATGACAGACCGCGCCTGTCGCCCCGAGAACGCCTTTGTTAAGACAGTCCGCCGGGCCACAGCATCCCTTTTATCCAAGATAGCGTCCTTGTGCACGGGCGCGGCCCCGCTTTCATCTGCTACCACAAACGCGGTACCCATCTGCACCGCATCCGCACCCAGGGTCAGTGCCGCCAGGACTCCTTCGGGCGTGGAGACCCCACCCGCGGCAATCACGGGCATGTCTTTGACCGCAGCACGCACGCGGGGCACGAGCGTGAATGTAGTTTCGTCCGGTGGTGGGCTGCGCGTACTGTCAAAGGCAAGGAACGTGCCGCGGTGACCACCCGCTTCGACGCCGGACGCGACGATCGCGTCGATTCCTGCATTTTGGAGCGCGACAGCTTCGGCGACGGTGGTTGCGGTGCCGAGCGTGACGATACCCTTCTCGCGAGCCTTGGCGATTACATGTTGTGGCGGGACGCCCATTACGAAGGAGATGACGGGCGGGGCTGCATCGAGGAGGGCTTGCACCTAGGACTCACGGTGTGGAATATAGTCTCGTTGAGGTTTTAAAATGGCCGGGAGGGTTCATCCAAATCACCTGTTCTTCAAAGTCGTGGCCAATCTTTCCGTCTGCGGGGTACTCTGGCACTTCGTATCCATACTTTTTGTAGTAAGGAGCCAATCTGGCTCTGTATTCTTCGAAGGTTTCAGGCCCTTCGTTGACGAGCTTTACCAAGTTTGCACGGTCGTTGTGTGGGATGTCAACCCATAGATTGACTGCAAACGGACGGTTTGACTCCACGGCACCTCGCAGTTCAACCACCAAATCGCGAATCTTTGCTGGAGAAAGGTAGTGCGCGCCGTATGAGCCAAGGCCGCCCGCGTTCGAGACAGCCGCGGTCAGCGCGACCGTCGAGGCGCCCCCGCCAAATGGGCCTTGAACAATGGGTATTTCAAGAGATGGGAGCACACTGCGGAGGCGCGATGGGAAGCGGGACAGGTAGCTCATCTGCTTGGATGTTGATGTTGATTTGTAAGCAAGATGATCCATTTGGCTCCACTACGTACTACATTCCTGCCTCGTTGTCCATACTTTAAAGCTTCCTCTTAGAAATAATTTAGTTACTTTCAAATAGACATCTTGAATCGTTTAAATGATTCCGAGGAGGGTAAGCTGCACACCGCCATCATATATTACAACTTAACTTATAAGGGTATTATTTTCTTCCTGGGACGATCATTGAGGACGGAGTGTTCTTTTTTTATCGTTGTCAATTGTGCAGAAACAGCCACCAAAACATGATTTCCCTCGCCGTCCTACTGTCCCTCTCAGCGCAGCTCGCAAGTGCCCAGACTGTCTCTGGAAACACGCTTGCCAAGTTCAACGCAGCCGTGGATGCCCTGCCGCCGTGCGCAAAGTCCTGTCTGGTGACAACCTACTCGAAGTTCTCTGGCGCAGGTGAGTCGTCTCTGGCCTCTGCATATCATCAACTATGTATGTCAGATTAATGTCAGCAAACAGACATCCCATCGATTGTCTGCGGCGACCAGGAGACCGTGATCCTTAACGACGCATCCAACTGCGCCGGCTCGTCCGCAACGGGCTGCACAACTATTTCAGACACGAACCAAGCTCAAACTGGCTTCAACCTACTTTACAATGCCTGTGGAGAGGTCCAACAGTCCAAGCGCGTCCCTGTTGCCCCGTCGGCTCCGACCACGAATTCATTCACCGCCGCCTCCACCGCTGCCCCCGGAAACGTCAACACACCGCCTCAGGGCCTCCCTGCCGGAAACGGAACTACAGGTGCTTCTGTCGCGACCACAGCGGGTACCGCGGCGAGCGCAACGTCCGCGGCTGTGGCGGGTGTTCCAACCTCGGCCGCGACTGGAGCCGGAGCTGTATGGAGCGGGTGCAAGATGGCCAGTGGCGCTTACTTATCTATCGTTACGCCTTACACGGGATCCAGCTTTGCACCTGGAGACAAGCTTGTGAGCATACTTGAACATGCATAAACCCTCTGCGCGAAGGAATCAATTCTGAAAACGACACCTCCTCCACACCACCAGGATATTTCTTGGCAAATGCTCGGAACGCAAGACCCTGCCTTCGCCACCTTGCAAGTATCCTTCGAAATTGACGACGCGAGCAACCCCAACAACGCCGTCGCCGTCCCCAACGGGAAACTCTCCTTTGCCACGCAGCCCCTCGCGGGCGATCTGAAGGCAAGCGCCGTGGTTCCCGCGAGCATCCCGAACGGAAAGGCGTACACGGTCAAGAGCATTATCACGGACGGCGCCTTGGGGCCCAAGGAGTGCTTTTCGCCGCAGTTTGCGATTTTGAAGGGAGGAGTGGCGGCGTCGGGGACGAGTGTGGCTGCGCAGGGGACGAACAAGGCCGTGGCTCCGACAACGCAGGCTAACGTGCCGGCCAAGTCTGTACAGCCGGCGGACAACAATAGTGCGGGAGTGCGGACGGTTGGTGCTGGACTTGCAACTTTGGCGGTTGCGCTTTTGATGGCTTTTTAAGGTATTGCATTGTTAAAGTGATTTCGATGGCATTCCTGTTTTTTATTTGTGACTTTGATGCCCTTATTTCTTCCTAAAGCATAAGGTTTGTGCGGGCCACTTAAATGCATTTATTCGGTCGAACTGTCAAAACTGTGGGTGATAAGCCAACATCTGAGAAAGCATTTCAAATCACGGATGCTTCCCCGATTCGTGCGCAGCCGAGCTCCGATCTATGGCCTCGGAGCGGTTGCCGTAGGCTACGGAGTGGACCATTACTTCTACTGCGATTCGGTGACAAGAAACCTTCGCACTCTTGCAGCCGGTGTTGTGATCGCGTACGAGGTGGGGCTTCCCTGTCCATCCACGCCCGTCCACAGCTGCCCAAACACTCTCTTCCATCGCGTCTCTCTAACGGATGCAGCCATCACCAATCACAGTACAAAGTAAACTTTGTTCCGGGATCCTTCGATCGCGTCCACCAGCGCACCGCCGACCTGATCCTGGACACGTGCGCAAAGAACGGGGGACTTTACATCAAGTTTGCGCAGCAGATCGCGTCCTTCAGCGCCATCTTGCCACCGCAATGGAGTTCCTTTAAGAAGCTGTACGACCAGGCGCCCTCTATTCCCTACGATGAAGTCGTCACCGTCATCAAAGCCGAGCTGGGCGCCCATCCGAATGACCTGTTTGAGCGCTTCGAGGAGGTGCCCGTGGCCAGCGCGTCCATTGCGCAGGTCCATAAGGCTACGCTGAAAGGTTCCGGCTTAGAGGTCGCCGTCAAAGTCCAAAAACCAGACGTCAAAGTCCAGGTCGAGTTAGACTTGTTTGCGTGAGTGCTTGTTGCGTTGTGGCGCAACATTGTTCGTGACGAGTAACGTTGCATCACTAGTTTCAAAGTCGTCATATTCTTGCTCGAACGACTGTTTGATTTGCCGATGACTTGGACTGTGCAAACCATAGAAACACACTTGCGAGAGGAGCTGGACTTTATCAGGGAATGCAATAATGCAGAAACTGCGGCAAAGTTCGTACGCGAAGTTCCCTCGCTCAACGCGGCTGTTCATGTTCCAAAAGTGCATTGGGACTTGACATCATCGCGTGTCATGACTGCCGAATGGATTGACGGTGTATCGTTTGCTGAGGTAGAAAAAGTGGAGAAGCGGTGGTCCCAAGACAAGATTTCATCCATGATGACAGTTCTGGTCGATCTGTTCTCTGATCAGATCTTTCGCTCTGGTTTCGTACACTGTGATCCTCGTGAGCAATCTGCCGTGTTGCGTGTCGCCATAGCTGACCGCGATCATCCTTCAATTCAAACCAGATCCTGGAAACATTCTTATTCGCCCGAACCCGGCAAATAATGCACAACCACAAATTGTGCTTCTCGATCACGGCCTCTATGTTCAACAGAGCCCGCAATTCACGTCCGACTACACGAGGCTATGGACTTCTCTTTTTGCGCATGATATCAAAACTGTCGAAGAAATTGTGGCTCGATGGGGCATCAGCGATGTCCAGCTCTTTGCAATCGGCACGTTGCAAAAACCGTGGACGCAGCAGAAAGGAATTGAGGGAAGTACGGTAAAGGATGTGTTTTCGAGCACGACTCAGGGACGGCAAGAGTTGAGCGACGATCCGGAGGTGCGCAAAAAGCAACTTTATGACATGCAGCTGAAGATGAAGGAGCGTGCCAAGAAATATTTATCGGATACAGATAAGGTACCCCGTGAACTCATTTTTGTCGGCCGAAATTTGAACATTATTCGGTGCGTGATTATCTCATATTTCACACCAATGTCGCTTCTCATTTTTGTCACCTTAGGTCAAACAACAAATCCTATGGTTCGCCAGTCAACCGCATCAATCTCATGTGCAATTGGGCTCGTGCAACTCAATTTGATCGCGACGCTCCGTCAACCCCTCCCTCCTTACCCGCTCGCATCCTTGCCGTCGCGAGGCAACCGAGCATTCTTCTCCCACAAATATACACCTACACCTCCCTTGCCGCCGTATCTCTTCTCTTCCATGGCACGCGTCTCGTGAACGCGGCGCGACGGTGGTGGAATTGGCTAGTTGGCTGTACGGAGGGGCGTTTAAAAGGGTTCGAGGATGCGTTGGATGAGAAGGTGCGTAAGGGTATTTATGAGCAGACGGGGGGTTTATTGGATGAAGACGCGTTTGAAGCGTGATTGTTTTATTATACTGTGAAAGGAAAGGTATTTTTGGAACATGGCACGCGTTGCAAAGACTTTTAATTTTGGAACGCGGGGTTGGGCGGGACTCCACCAAAAATATTTACGAGAAACCCAGCTCCATGCAACTGCGCGCCATCATTCTCATTCTTTCGGCATCGTTTGCCTTCGCGCAGTATCTGCCTGGAGGTCCCACCCAGCCTGGCCTGCCTGATGGATGCTTGGGAAGTTTCCCGGACATCAAAGGATGCGCCGCCGCTGGATGGAGCATTCCTGATAATGACCCTTGCAAGCCTTCGCAGATTCCGCTCCCTGGACAGCAAGGTTCGGTTTGCGTGGTGGTTCAACAAGAGAGTGTCCTAACGACCCATGACGAACAGTCTCGATCATCGACGCGACCAACTTTTGCCTGAAGTACGAGATTATCTGCATCACTCTATAGGCGCTTGTATTCATATATCTTCCTTTCCAACAGCTTGCCGGATCCGCAATCCATTTTTCTCCAAAACCTCTTCTACAACCAGAGCCAGCTCCCCACTTTTGTCCAGGCCGAAGGATACGTGCGAGCCCGATGGTAAAACAAATTGTAATTCTCAATGGAGCTAAAAAAAGGGCTTTATATAGCATGGGAGATTATGTTGCCCCGAACGCGCTGCCCATGCCATCTGGCGCGATCCGCAATGCGCACGTCAAAAAGTATGCGAATTACATCCAGATTCACGGTTTGATGGATTGCGCAGCAATGAACATTAATGTAAGAGCTCTGGTCATTGTCTGAGTTCACATAATTTTAACGCCCTTCATCCTGCGTACGTAGTGCACGCAATCCGCCCCAGGCGCTTATGACGATGGGGGTCAATGTGAGCATTTTTTCACCTTGATAGGCTGGGTTGGGAACTGGCGATGCACGTGCTTACAGAACGCCACCCGCTGCAGATGATGACGGGGCGTACGTGCACTGTGGGAAGGAGCCTTACTCTGGCGTAGACAACTCCAAGCACCCTGGATGGACGCATTATGTTGAGATGGGAGGAGACGGCATGTTGTACGTGTCACCGATGAGGACTATTCTTTGAACTGAAACTCTTGTCACAGCTGCATGCGCATTTGCACCACCGAATCTCAAACAGTGGGCGGCGTCTGTGATGTGACGCACGACACAGAGGGGTGCACCGCGTTCATGGGTGTCCAATTCACGGAGGCCGACGGTGTTTTCATCACGGAGGATATGACCACTGGTCAAGTGTTCAGCACTGTGGTGGCCCTGCCATCTAGCCGCACGACCACCAGCACAACCTCGAGCATGTCGACTGCAACGGCCGTCGCCACATCTGCTGGTGCGAGCTCGGACGCCGGTGCAAGTG
This sequence comes from Chytriomyces sp. MP71, assembly GCA_025201725.1. Classification (NCBI taxonomy): domain Eukaryota; kingdom Fungi; phylum Chytridiomycota; class Chytridiomycetes; order Chytridiales; family Chytriomycetaceae; genus Chytriomyces; species Chytriomyces sp. MP71. The sequence goes on along the minus strand of MU615086.1, from coordinate 8,679 downwards.
GAGGGGCGAGTGCAGCGGGTGGCACTGTGGCGCCGGGGCAGAAGATTGCGAGTGCTGATGCGGGTTCCGCTGGCGCGGGTAGCAGAAGCGGGGCAGTTCAGACTTCGGTTGGAATCTGGGCGGCGGTCGTCGCTCTCGTCATACTTTGACCTTTCTTTGCATCATTTCGACGCGTGTTTTTCTCATTTGAACATGGTCACAAAGAGTGAAATTTTGCAATTTGGATAATGTGTTCGGAGGCGCGCCTGAAACCAGTCTGGAAAAAGAACCGATGCTCATCGCCCTCCTCCTCGCCTCGCATGCGACGGCTCAGTTTACGCCCGGTGGCCAAACCGAGCCAGGACTGCCACCGGGTTGCGCTGGTTCATGTAAGTGCCGTTACGCCGCTCTCGGTTCAACCCTCGTTCAAACTTTGCTTCGCAACAGTCCCGAACCTGACACTTTGTGCGCAATTGAACTATTATTTGGGAGATATCAAAGATCAATGCGCGCCACCCGGGCCTTATCCTGTTTCTGGTCAACAAGGTACTTGCTTTGCCACGTTAAGGACCTGATCCACGAAAACTGATTTCAACCGATCGATTTCAGTTTACATTAAGGACCCGACTAATTTCTGCCTGAATTTGCCAAAGCCTGAAAGTATCTTCTTGGTGAGAGTTTAAGCTTTTTGCCGAAGAAACCACTGCTGATGATTGACTCAGCAAAACAACTACTACCTGAAAAACCTTATTCCAAGCATCGTACAAGCGGAGGGATTCGTGCAAAGCTTCTGCATGGGCTCGTACTTACCTCCTGGCGCCAGACAGCTCCCTCCAGGTGCCATTCGGGCCGCTCACGTCGTTAAGAATTTCACGGTCCCTGGCCAAAACTATTATCAGATTCATGGATATATGGACTGTAACGTTCTCAATATCAATTGCACCCAGTCGGCGCCTGGAAAATACGACGACGGTGGTCAATGTAAGCTCTAAGTTTTGTTCTTGTTTGACGCGGTCTGAGCCGCACCGTGCGTCTTAGATGACGATGGCCCTTTCATCAACTGTGGCAAGGAACCGTACTCTGGCGTTGACAGCTCAGCGAACGGGAATCCTGGTTTTCAGCATTACGTCGAGCAAGCGGGTGACGGACTCTTTTGTATGCGCGTCTGTGAACCAGGTTAGAAAAGGGTATTTTCAATGCTCGTGAGTCTCATATTTCCTGCATCAAAACAGGAAACAGGGAGGCAGGCCGCCCATGCGACCTCACCCAAGATACAGCTGGGTGTGAAAAGTATGTACAATGGCTTTGATTCATGATGGCGATTGTTGATGATCCAATTTCAGGTTTATGGGTGTCAAGTTCACAGATGGATTCACCTACGTTGATCTTGCCAACCCAAACTCGATAAGCACAGCTTCAGTTTCACTCCCGCCACTTACTACTGCGATGTCAACGACTACCATGGGTAGTGCGGCCTCAGCGATGCCAACTGGCGGCGGAGCGTCTGCGTCCGTTACTCCCCCCGCAACGACCAAAACTTCAGGAGGCCAGTCAGTAGTTTACGAGGCGTTCATTTCCTTTTTGGTTGCCACCTTTATTTTAGTCGCGTAAAGAAAGGATTGTTGCTCCTGCATGGAACCTACCATTTTCGGGCTTAGCGCACAGCGACCTGTCCGACCGCGTCACGCAGCATCTGAGCCGGAACATACCGGAGAGGTTTCAATTGCGCATGAACCATGCGACATCTAAGCTGCGGAAGGACGTGCATGTGTGCAATTGGGATCTACAAACTGGGACGACAGCTTTGACGAGAGTGAACTCGTTTGCCGCTACTTCGCGTGCTTCTTTCCAGCTTTCTTCTTGTCTACAATCGGGTGTCCTTCTCTGGGAAGCCGACGAGGGAGTAACGAACAACAAACCTTTTGCAATTCAAGCCAATTATTGACGCGTCTACACCTCGTCCGCCTCTGATTGGAGCATTTCTTACATCTGACGCGGCTGACTCAAATAATCTTTGGAGTGTATTTTTGAGCCTCGTCGCCCTCTGCAGTTGTCGATGACCATTCCAACCTGCCAATGGATATTACAGACTCTGAATTCCTTCATGTATTCCTCTAGAAGTCATTGGCCGAGTAGGACAATAAAACAACTGCACCTGTTTTGTCAAGCCACAGTCCCGGCGAAATCAACAGATCTTCAACCTCCGAATAAGGACTCACAGACATCTCAGACCTCCTCACCACCTCATCTACAGCTGCCTCGCGAACAACACCACAAGCCCGTTGCAAGACGCGTATCCCATCTGCAGCACAGGCTAGCCCGCCTTTACAGACCAGATCGTTGCCTTCGTCGCGGCGGTGCGGATATGCGGTCTGCGTGGGATGCCTGGCACGGTTGTGCGGGACGGTCAAAAAAAGGGGTGGATTTGGGTAAGTTGTACTGGCGTGGAGGCCTGTCGCGGGCGCTAGCGCTGTAGGAATAAAATACAGGTGAGTTGCTCTTGAGGAAAGCACAGAGATAATATGGAGCAATATTACTTCTTTCATTGATGCGAATAAATCACGCGAAATACGGACAGAATAATCAATTCAACAAAACGACAAACCCCAAGACCAACGCTGCACTGGGACCCATCCACGCTGCCCCACTCTTGTTGCCTTTTTGGGAGCCAGACTGAGCAGTCACGTATGTAACAGCCACGGCACTCGGATCAGCAGGATCGCCATTCACTGGCGTCATCGCAGGCTCTGTGAACATAGCGCTAGTTGTCGTGGTCGTAGTTGTTGTGGTGGTAGTGGTGCGCAATGGTGGAAGCGCGACCGCAGCGGAGCTGACCAGGTTTGGCGTGGCCACGTCCACATACGTGAAAGAGTCATCAATGTTGTCGAAAGAAACGTGCATAAAGTCTTCACAGCCCGCCGTATCGTGCGTCACGTCGCACACTCCTCCTGGAAACATGGTGCCTGTTTGGCAAGTTACAGGTCAGCATCGCGTAAGAAGTTTCGTATTCACTGTTACAAACCTGCTTCACAAACGCGCATGCAGTATATGCCGTCACCGCCCATTTCCACGTAGTTCACGAAACCAGGGTTTCCCTTCGCCGAGCTGTCGACCCCCGAATAAGGTTCCTTGCCACAAGACACATACGGCCCGTTATCATATTGACCGCCATCATCGTACACGCCAGGTGCGGATGGAGCGCACTGGCAGTGAGGTTATAATCAGCCTCTGTTTCGTCGAAAACCACACCACCCACATTAATATTGCACGCCATACAGTCAAGCTGTCCATGCATTTGCAAGTACATGGATCCTTTCGTGGTGAAATTCTTGAGGACATGGGCTGATCGAATGCACCCCGCTGGCATAGGCAGGGCACCTTGCGGGATGTAATCACCCATACAGTGGGCGCGAACATACCCTTCGGCTTGAACAAATGTGGGCAAGGTGGGAGGGGTCGCGTTGTAGAAGTTTTGTTTCTGTGTTTTTGATCCGGGAAACCAGTTTTATGAGCGAGGATGGACGGCTTTTGTAGCCAGACTACGCACCAGGAAGATGGATTCGGGGTCGGGTAGGTTGATGCAGAAGTTCGTTGCGTCCTTGATGTAAACTGTGGTTTGTTGATGCGAATGGGAATCAAAGCCAGGAAAGCTGCGATGGCCGGGGATAGTCCAGGATACCTTGCTGGCCCGGTCTCGGATTCCCGTCGAGAGGTGCGCATGGGTCCGGCGTAGCAATGTGCCAGTTGCTGGCGGCGCACTTGGCCGTGTCAGGGACTGTGCGCACGTCAGACGTTGTCAGGCTACCCGTTGCGGTGCGACTGCGGGCACTCAACAGCTTCCGAGGCATCCGAGGGGCAGTCCGGGCTGGGTGGCGCCTCCCGGAGCGAGTTGGGCCTGTGCCAGGGACAGGGCGGCGAGGACAAGCGTGGCGGCGGCGATCATCGTTTCTTGGCAATCTTTTTTTTTTTATTTTCCTCAGGTGGCTGAACCGAAGGGGAACCAACCGCCGAGGTCCGTCCGCTCGGCTGCCGAGGAAGCTCTCGTCCGCTGCGATCCGTAGCCTGCGAAGCCCCCTTTGCGAAGGTGGTCCACCGCCGTCCAGTCCATGCTTAATGTCCCACTAAAAAAAGTGTCAAGAAATGCAAGCACTGGCAATCCTCGCCGTGGCAGCCACCGGCGTGCTCGTGGTTGCACAGACCCAGCCTGGCCTTCCCCCCGGCTGTCTGGGCTCCTGTAAGTGGTGGACAGAGTGGCCAAAGCGGATGCGCACGGCCTTGATAGCCTTGAAACAGACCCAGACACGGCCAAGTGCGCCGCAAACGGATGGCACATTGATGGCACCGACCCATGTTTTCCGTTGGACGGCAATCCGCGTCCGGGACAGCAGGTTTACATTAAAGACGCCACGGTGCGTGAAGCGCGGTTGAACAATCTCGGCCGCCCCTGATCACCAGAAATACAGAATTGGTGCATCAACCTGCCAGACCCAGACTCCATTTTTCTGGTGCGTTAGTGAGGACTCCATAATCTCAATAATCAATCTGCTGAACTCTGCTGTCGACCAAAACAGCAACAAAATTACTACAACGCGACACCACCAAGCTTGCCTACCATTGTGCAAGCGGAAGGCTTTGTTCGCGCGTTTTGCATGGGTGAATATATCCCGCCTGGTGCGAAAAAGATTTTGCCAGGCTGTGTACGAAGGTATACTTTTGAAAATTACGCCATGAGTCATTACAATGATTCCAACCACTATTCAGCGCACATGTCAAGAAGGTGTCGGAGGGGTGAGATTTAATTTGGTATAGGGTTACTGACGCGTGCGCGCTAACGTGTCGATTATGTCACCAGGAACGGCTTCTACTACCAGATGCATGGACAACTTGATTGCATGGCCTGTAACATCAACGTGCGATTTTTATAAAATGGTCGATTGTTGGCCCAACTTACTGGTATGTCGAAAGCAGTGCACTCAATCTGCACCTGGCGTCTACGACGACGGAGGCCAATATGATAACGGTCCTTACGTAACTTGTGGAAAGGTGAATACACATTGTTCTATACACTCTCGTGCTTAGAAGCAAATTCCAAAAAGGAACCATACTCGGGAGTCGACGGCAGCGACAACGGAAATCCAGGCTTCGTAAACTACGTGGAAATGGCAGGAAACGGCGAATACTGCATGCGTGTGTGCCAAGCCGGTACCATGGTGACAGGTGAGTCTGTCGGCTGCTCAGTCTCCCTTCATGGAGAACCGACATTTGATCGCGATATATTCTCAATAAGGTGGATCCTGTGACGTGACGCACGACACTGCTGGCTGTGAAACTTTTATGGGCGTCTCTTTCGACGGCATGGACGACTCGTTTACCTTCGATGATGGTACTGGGAACGTGAAAGCTGCGATGGTCAGCTTGCCGCCGCATCGCACCACGACCACGACCACCACCACGACCACGACGACGACCACCACCACGACTACCATGTCTGCCATTCCAACAAATGTGGTCGGTTCGGTTTCAGCTGCGGCTGCAGGAGCCCAGAAGGCGAGTGGTGTTACTGCTGTCGCGGTGTGGAGTGTTGCTGTGGTTGGGCTTGCCGCGATGATTCTTTGAGGGGGTTTTTCTTGGTTTTTCAGGGCGTGATAACGAAGGAATCGTCATTGGCATTCTTGTTGCAGTAAAAAACAAACTGTATTTCTATGTTTGCTTCTATCGCCCCCTCCATTGAATTCATGCTGTTTTTGGATAGCTTTATCACGCGAAGTAGTGACTCGCTGTTGATTGGAAATGTGGGCACGCCAAAAGCGCGTTTAAGTCGGCCAGATCCTCATTATGAGGATTTCACCCGGTCCCAAAAACGTTGCGTGCCCAGCAAAGCATCAAAGTGCGTGGCCCAACCATCCCAGAACGATTAAATCATACTCGGTTTAAGACGGCGAAGCCCTCCGACACCTGGGCGGTAGAGTGCCGAAACCAACCAACTCATGGTCAAGATCATTCCAGCATTTGTGATTGCGCTTCCCCTCCTCGTTACGGTAGTCTCCGCGGACTCTCTCGCGACCATCGAACATGTCGTCCTCTTCATGCAGGGTACAGTGGCTTGACCAAACTCTTCGATAGTCACAACTTCAACATTTGATCAGAAAATCGCGCCTTTGACCACTACTATGGCAGTATGGCGGGAGTGCGCGGATTCTCAGACCCTAATGTCCAAGTGAACCCGTCGGGTCCAGTCTGGCAGCAGTCTACCGCTGGCCTCTCATCCACAAGTGCCCCTTACCTCTTGCCTTGGTATCTCAACTATCAAGGAGGTACGTTTGATCAAGGCACGCAGTGCATGGTATGGGTGATTGACGTCGCGTGCCATCACCTTTTCACGTGACTCGTTTTTTGTAGACTGCTGGAAGCAATGGCTGGGCGCAAAACCACGCCGCGCTCAACGGCGACCTCAATGACCAATGGGCCAGCAAAAACAGCCCGTACAGCTGGGGCCACTACCAACGCCGTGACATTCCTGTCCACTTCGCCATTGCTGAGGGATGGACCATCGCAGACATGTACCAAGAAGCCGTCATCGCAGCAACGAATCCCAACCGTGCTGCCTGGCTTTCTGGCAGCATCGTCAACAACGGCGCGTGGTACATCGACAACAACGAGACACCCGGCTGCGAGAGCGGCGGCATCAATTGCTACCCGCTCACGTGGAAGACGACGCCAGAGTATTACCAGGACGCGGGTGTGAGCTGGAGCGTGTTCCAGGATTCGGACAACTTTGATGATAACCCGTTGGCGTGGTTCAAGAACTTTCAAACGGCTGCGTCGGGGTCGCCGCTTCAATCGAAGGGGGTCAAGGGACAGTCTTTGAGCACGTTTTACTCCTTGGCCAAGAGTGGAACTCTGCCTGCTGTGTCTATTGTGGTGGGACCCACACAACTGTCTGAGCACACTCCATATGGACCTCGTGATGGTGCTTGGCTACAACAACAGGTTGTGAATGCGGTCACGCAGGGTGCTGGATACAACAAGACAGCAATTTTCATCAGTTATGACGAGACGGGCGGATGGGGTGACCAGTGAGTGCCGTCAGATCCTTTTGTCAACTTGTCGCTTATTTCTTCCCATTTTAGCGTGACCCCATATCACTCACCCTCTGGCACGCCAAATGAATGGCTTAACGACCCATATAAAGTCGCGGGCTATTCCTACACGGGTCCTGGATTCCGCGTTCCTCTCACCATCATTTCTCCTTGGACTCGCGGTGGATACGTTTTCACTGAACATGCGGACCACAACAGCCAGATCCTGTTCATCGAGGCTTGGCAGGCGGCCAAGGGCAAGAACGTGACGACGAGCCAGATGGTGCAGTGGCGCCGCGACCACATGAGCAACCTCGTCAACGCGTTCGACTTTGCGAACCCGGACTACACGCTCCCCAATATCCCCATCGCGCCTGCGCCGCACAAGAATGTTTTGGGTCAGTACGACGGCAGCAGTTACTGCAGCAGCACGTACAAAACCGTGCAACCCAGCGTGCCCAACGCGAACCAGGTTTCCACAAACACCGTCCACACACTTAGCGAGGACGGCTTCAAGGGCGTGCGTGGACATCTGACGGAGGGTCGCTACCTCACGTTCGAAGCTGCCGGCGTCGCGCTCGCGAATGTAGGCGGCGGGGCCGTCACGACCACGTCGGCCGTGCCCAAGCATGATGCGCTGGGGCATCGCTGGATTCTGCATGTACTTGCCCTTGGAGGAAAACAGTTTCAGATTCAGAACGCGCTGGATTCGCGTTATATTGGCTCTGGGAACGTGTTGGCTGGTATGAGTGGGGCTGCCACTTTTACTTTCTCATATTTGGCAAGTAAGGGCCACTCGATTCAGGCTGCGGATGGAACTTACCTGGCCATTGATGGTACTGGATCCTTGTTCGGCCAGGCTACCCCGTTCTACTTCAACACCTTCTCTGTGACTTACAAGAATGCGACAACGCCCAGCCCTGTGTTGCCTATTTCGAAGGACGCCACCTGCGGTCCAAAGGGAACTGGAACTTGCCAGGGAACGCAATGGGGAAACTGTTGCTCCAAAGGCGGTTGGTGTGGTGCCACGAGCGCTTACTGTGGCAGCGGTTGCCAGGCAAGCTACGGTATCTGCACTTAAAACGATTACATGTATGACCTTGGTGATTCCAATCGAAGTTTCAGAAAATAAAACCAGTGTTGGCTGGTTTTAGTGAAAGAGAAAGTAGGCCGGAAAGCCCAAAACTCAATTCTCATGCGCTGGCGACGGCCGCCCCAATAACCCTACACTCTCACCCTAATAAAAATGCAGCCGCTTCCACACTTTCCTCCTGCCGAGCGTCGTTCATTTTTGGTGACTGATTCCTCATCAACCAGACAAGCCTTCCTTCTTCCGCAGAAGGAGAGATCAATGGGTTGGTTCAAGACCAAGGTTGAGGCGACCACAGCGGTACAGAAGGCATTTGGAAATTTACCACGGCGTGAGGAATTAAACGATGGCACGTTTCATATTTATTCGCCGTGCTCCTCGTTTGTTTCGGGGGAAAAACTCGTGCGTTTCGCGTGAATGCGTTAAAATTAGGAGACAGCACGCGTGTTCATCTGGTGAGCCTGCTCCACACTATTAAGCTCGGGGGGGAACCAGGCGTGGCTGACCCTTGTTGGGGTGGGGCCCAACAGG
>MU615085.1:4721-18497 GCA_025201725.1 Chytriomyces sp. MP71 | reverse complement strand
GCTTTCTGACAAGCAAGAAAACCCTTTCCAAGACCCAATCCAGTTAAGGTTGAGTTTTGTCTCACCTTATTTAATCCCCGCGACTTGGTCCTAACAGGAGTAGAGAGTTGTCATCGTAGTTTGGGTGTAGCAAGCATTGTTTGTTAAAGTGAGGTCCTTGGCATCTGGCTCAAGGAGTCAGTGGTGGATTCTGGCAGAATTTGAGTGAGTGAGTAGGTTGGGCAAGGTGTTGATGGCCACACCTTGTCTGCCATGTCCAACATTTCTGCTGCATCTGTTACCACTATTCCAGTCATTTCTGTTGTTGTTGTTGCTATTCCATTGATGTTGTTGTTGTTCCATCCTCCATTATTGTTGTTTTTCCAGCTTCAATTACTGTTGTCAACATTGCTTGTTTCCACAGCCACCACTGCAGCCTCCATTTGCTATGCATTGGCCTCTGCAGCTGTTGCCATGAACATTACCTTGTCCTTGACTGTTACCTTTGGTGAGGGTGAGAAGACAGCACAGGCTGGAAACCTATGCTTCCTTGGTCTTGACAGCTTGTGTAGTTGTTGCTATTCATGGTGTCAATATAGAAGCCAAAGTACTGCTTGTTGAGGCCATCAATGATGGTTTATCTTTGTAAGAATGGTGGCATCACTGTTGTAGTATGTGGTGATGTTTTCAGATGCAAGGTGGGCGAGATTGAACCAGTCTTTGTTATTGCAAACAGCTATGTCTTGAGAGGTACTGCAATTTTGATGGCATTAATGATACTTTAAGCCATTTTTGCCTGAATAGAGATGGCAGTCTTAAGTGATTGTCTGTTGTTCATAAGGATGATGTTCTGGGGCTAAGAAAGGCTTGATTCATAAATGCTAGAAACTATGGGTCATCTTTCTTGTCCTCATTTTTGAATTAGGCATAGATGTTCATGAGAGGGTCCTCTTGCAGGACATCTTCGTAGACCTGTCATATCTCTGTCTTCTCCCTTCCACCCGGTGCTGTGAAGCCTTCAATACCCTGAAGAAGGCCTTCACTTCTGTGCCAGTACTACTAAATTTTGACCCCTCAAAGAAAGCTTACGTGGAAGTAGATTGTTTTGACTTTGGGCTAGGAGACATAATGTCCCAATAAGGGCCTGGCACGATTCAAGAGGTGGAAGCGTCAAGTCGTTCGTCCACTATACCAGCGAGGTGGTGAATGGAAGGACATCGCTTGCACGAGAGGTGAAGCGTATGAAGTCGTCAGAGACGGAACAAAAAGAGACCGCTGGGTTAATTGAAAGCAGAATGGATTCGAAAGGAACCTACACTGGAAAAACCAGCATATTGAATTTAGTATGATGATGGACTTGCCACTGTGAGGATGATAATGTACATATACTCATGAGACCACTTATATATCCAATCAGTCGAAGTAGGTCTGACACGTTCATATTTAGCCAAATTATGGATATTCGCAACAGATGCAGGGACTAATGGTGTTATGATCGAGATGATTGAATGAGCGTGATCTCCAAATTGATTGTGAGCCCACTCACTCACATCGCGCTCAATGTGTTACACGTGATTTTACACCAGCAGAACTTATCAAGTAACTAATTAGCCCATCTCGAAACGGTGAGAGACTTACACAAGAAGTAATAGTATTAGCATAGTGAGAAGCAGCCCGAAAATTGTAAACAATAATATTAATCTTGAATCCAGCACAGATACGCTGCGTGCTTTTCCGTCCGCACCTTTTTAGGTGGCGGTTGAGCTTCTCCTGAAATTTGATTCGTCGCCTTCCAGGTCAGGCTTCAAGGCCACCAACATCGCCCGAAAAAAATTGGTTGGGACTTATTATGAGGACAAGATATGGTAAATAACTGCAGGTTCTGATAGCAATAATCAGCAGGTTAAAGGAAATGCCAGCGTGGAACCAGTCGCTATCACAATTTCCTCTTCCCTCCTACACCCTTAACGTCTCTAACATTAAAAATAGCCTACCTGTAATGACGCGTTGGGGGGAAGAAAACCAGACGGAAACCTAACAGAATCAGATGGTCTCTTCGCGCCCAACACCTCACCTAATCCAATTGGCAGTCGAACAAGCTTTATGTTCGTTTATAGACCTATGATAGGGTTGTCGACGACGCCTCTGCAACCTCCAGTTGGGCTTTATGGTCAACAAAATAAGTAGAAAACCCAGTCTGCTTATTAAATTGCAGCAATGATAGAGTTGCTTCGATAAGTATATATGTACATTTGTACATTGAAAACTAGATTATGTAGTTCAGGAATATTCCGAGTAAAGCTGAAAGTCTAGGTTGAACATGTTCGAGACAAGTATCAAATACGATTCTAGTGCACTCAGGATCAAATAGATAAGACGGAAGATGATTGTTGAGTTGGCGCCATTTCTGGACTGTCGAGCGGACCCTGCCTGAGCGTTTTTATTCGCGCGTTCTTACATGGCTTATAAAAGCAGGGGTTTCCTCTCCAAGCTTTGATTTCTAATCTCGAATAACTGATTCACCGGAATCGGAGCTGGACACGTCATCCTCATCGCGTCCGTTCTTCAAGACCACTTCACCCTCCTCATGCCTCTCTTTTCGATGCTCTTTTTCCTTCTTTCTCCGCTTCCTCTCTTTCTTTTCTTTCCTGCTCTCCTTCCTTTCCCGCTTGCTCTTCTTGTCTTTCTTGTCCTTCTTTTCGCGTTTCCGTTTCGCATTCTCACGCCCACCATTAGCCTCAGACCCTGAAACGGCCTTGCCGACAGTAATCTCTTCTAACGCGTTCACATAATGTTCCAAACTCGCGTCGTTGTAGTTGTCAATATCAAGACGCGGATTGTAATGGGGCTCAAAAAACTTGTCTAGACGCGCGCTTGAAGTTGTGCCGCGGCCCTTCACTTGACGATTAGCAGATGAAGCAGGACGCGTGGGCTCTTGTATCCTTCGCGGGGAGGCAGGCGGCGGTGGGGACGCAGAGGGAGGAAGAAGCTCCCTCGTTATGTCCTCCCGCGTCTCATGATCCCTTTCATAGTTACGATCAAGCGATGAATCATCCGAGTTCCTCCTTTTTCTCCTCCTTTTCCGGCCATCGGGGGATAGCGAGTGCCTCCTTGGGCCTTGTTCGATCGCATCCAACCGCTCGCGCGACCGCCTATTTTCCTCAAGAATCAGCGAATAGTTGTGCTGATCCGTCTGGCGCACGAGCGACGAGAGAAAGCGCGTGTTCGGCTTTGGCATCCTACACTTCGTAGTCAGCTTTTCCCTTCGCAACCATGACGAAGCACTGCCTTTTACCGCCTCTTGCGTGCTTCGATCGAGTAAGCTGCCACACCGCTTTGCTTCGCCGCGTCGTCGAGCGCCTTCGCCTCGCGCGTGATGAGAGAGGCGACGTACGATTCGAGGTCGTCGTCGGGAACGGAGCGCGCGCCAGAGCCAGCTGCCTTAAGTTTTCACAGAGCCTTTAACCTCTGAAAAGTGTGTGCAGGCTATGGGCTTACCGCGCGTACGAGCGAGTAAACGGCGTTGTCGAGCGCAGTTCGCTTCATTCTGATTATGTGGCTGACCAAAGGTGGATTCCTTCACTGACCGATTAATGTGAGGAAAGGAAACAGGAAAGTAGTTCTGAGAATTAAGATTAAGGAACGAATACTCAATACCAAAGGCGACAGTGCGCGCAACAGCGGGCAAGGGCGGAAGGATTCATTAGATTGTGACCGAGGCTGCATGTTCCCAGCTGTGAGGCAGCTTGGTTGAGCCCCAAAAGCTTGCCTTGAAGGGCTTAAAAACGGAGCAACCGATGGAAATAGCATTTCGTTCATGTTTTATATCACATGACATATCCCAAGCCAAAACAAGTTCAAGCTCCTTCCACGCATGTGTTCCCACGAACGCAAGCGCTTCACCTACAAGATTCCCGGAATCAGAATCTTGCGATTTTTGGGATACTTGTCCCCAAACTCCTTCAAGTATCGCGCATGCTTCTTGACAGCCCACAGATACATTTGCACCGCGCCGACGACCGTGAAAAGCGCCGTGGCAAGACTGCCGCTCATGATCGTGATGGCAATCCAGCCGAGAATTTCGAAAAAGTAGTTGGGACAGCTGACATAGTTGAAGCCGTAGCCCATGGGGATCATGCGGACGCGGCTGCCTGGGGGGCGGAGGTCCGAGAGGATTTTGTGGGTGAGGAAGTTGGAGAATTGGGCGTACTGTCATTTTGAGGGAGTGGTTGATTTATAGCGAGGGAGCGAGGACGTAGGAGACTTACAAAGAAGAAGCCGAGGATGAAATTGACTGCGTCATCAGGGAGAGAGCCGAGGAAACCCGCAAAGCCCGGGCGGTAGATGGGGATGGCCAGCAAGAAGCCGCCGAGAACCCAGTACTAAAGAGACATTCGTGAATGATGCTGCAACAACTCAAAAACAAAGAGACGTCTTACGTGAAAACAGTTCTTTGGCAAGTTCCTAAGCGGCATCGTGTCGTTGCTAAACTTGTGAATAAAAAGGGTCTCGAGCTCGCGCTTAATAAAGTGGATCATGACCAGTCTCAAAGTCCAACTAAATTCATTTTTGATTGATACATGAGTACAGAATATTCGAAACTGGGTAACGTACGTTTGGGCGTAGGTGTGTGGAGCCGTGGAGCCGTAGATGAGCTTTTGGTTAAAATAAAAGAAGGGATGGATGAGGAGGGGGCCAAGGTATTCGATCAAGAACACGGTGGTCCATCCAATCTGGGGTCCGAGGTCCTGGATGAAAAGGGGAGGAGATGTGGTGGGCAACGCTTGTAAATAAGCTCGCGACGAACCTTGAAAACGACATCGCCGTTGTTTGTGATTCCGAGCGACTTGAGCGTGCGTCCCTTCTCGAGAGTCTTTCCGTCTGGGGTGGAGAGTCTCTGTCTGGAAAGGTCCCATTTCGGGTCTGAAAGCAATGCATTCGATCAGCGTCTCTTCTCCACAGGATCTGATTTCGATGCGCGAAGACTCACAGGCTTTGAAGATGGCGCGGGACAGATCCTCGACGGAGGCTTCGTCTGGGGACACGTTGAGATCGAGGTCCTTCCGAATCACCTCGCCGCCCTTCTTCTTGAGCGTCACGCGCTGTGTTTCGCAGTAGTAGTTTCACACGGATGGTGAGCATGCGTCCGTGGCAGCGTTGGGAAACTGACCATCGTCGTGGTTTTGGACGACATTCTGACGACGTGTTGACCTCAGGAAGGTAAATAAATATACGCCACCGGAGTCGGTCATTCTGTGTTTCCGCCCTCTCGTTTGGCACGCGGATGCACCCTCGCGTCCACATGCGCTGACGTACTCCGCAAAAACAGCACCCATTATTTACATAACCCCTCGCACCAGCACCAGACACCGCGATCCAATCCTCATCGCGCAGCGCATCCGCTCTCCTATCTCATGTCGAAACTACCGCCGAGCTCAAACGAGGACAATGAAGGCGTAAAGGGGTAGGAAGGTGTGAGGGCACACTTCTTTCCAACGCGTCTCGAAGTATGTAGATTGACGTATGACTCTGATTGTTCCGACAGCATCCATGGAACGCCCCTTATGTCCCTGTTAGAGGAAATGCGGTGAACATACGCTGACCTTACACGCGAACGTTGAAAGAACTACGGATCATTGAGAATCATCGACCCAGCATATCTGACAACCGGCACACGCTACAAAGCACGCTCCTGGTTCAAAAGAAGAAGGGAATGGAGCAGGTGCAAATAAAGCTGGAGCGAAGCGAGCAGAGTTTTACAATTAAATGAAGGAATGTCGAGAGAAGCAGGAAGAAGTTCGCGTCAAGGTTGGTTTGTGAAGGGAACTGAGTCGTTTTGGCATCACAGCAAAAGCAAGTCCGGGATTGCGCGCCCAAGTTTGAAAAGTTTCTCAACGAGAATACCGCCAAGAGGCATAGGGCCAACATCAAGGTATTATCCGAAAACAAGGTGTGGGAAATAGTCGTGCCCGACTTTGGAAACGAACACTGACAACTCCATCCGCAACATCAGGAACAAAGTTTGCACAACCTCCAGCAGCTCCAATTTTAGCTCATCTCAAGACAGAGTGCGTTCAGACAACGATTCGTTTCGTAAAACTCAATTTTTCGTGACCATTTGGGCGATTGATTGATAAACTCCTTGATCCAAGTCAGGAATGGAACAACATTGGCAGAATTTATTAATTTTGTTGTATGTCGTTTCACAATGTACCTGTGTTAGGGAGAGGGATGTTTGGCTGGGCAAAGTACGAATTGATTGGTGCCAATTGTTGGTTCCAAGCATTTCGTTTTCGGCTTCGGCCCTGTCTTCATCATTTGGCATATATTAGTAGTTTTTGTTCCTTTCGTCCGCCCCATAAGGCTGCAAATGGGTTGTTGGTTGTCGTTGGTGTGCCACAGGGTTCGGATTTTTGGTTTGGGCTTTATTATTATTATTATTATTATTATTATTATTTTTAGCATATTACCTCGGGCCGCAGTCAGTCTGCCACTACCATTTCGTCGATCACTCCAAGAATGATGCAGGGAAAATACCAAATCTACGAAGCTTGGTCGATGTACTTCCTCCGGACTTTCTTGACATCAACGAGCCACACGTAAACGACATCTCTATTGCAAGGTTTTCTAACGTTCATCCTGGCTTAGTGACACCATTCTGGTGTAAAAATTCCTAAATGGGGACGCAGTAAAAGTATTTTGAATGAGCCTGCACGGAGAAACCTATTGAAGAGCGCGATAAGGCGTAAAAGAACAGGTGCGTTTAAGCACGCTTTCAAGAAGCCCTACTATCTCGCGCATTCATTGCTCTAATTAGAGCCGTATGATTGGAGAAACAATAAACAACGTCTTTGATTGCGTCGTCAGCTGCAACATTCGTGCAGCCACAGTATCTAGTGACTTTGGAAGCGGTCCGCAAGTAACCATCAGTGCCGGACAGGCAATACGAGGATGGGGAGCCGGTCTCACACTGGGTTGGGCCAACTCGACGCCATGGGCGGAGATGTGGCGCTTCTGAGGGAGGGTGATCTATCGTTGGCGAGTTTGATGGAAAAGTTTTTCATTTTATACCGGTGGAAGTTGGATAAGACCTTACGAGACATGCGAAACAGCGCTATCCGTGAAAGCGGAGCAGGCCATAACTCAAGAGCGTGTCGAGAGGCAGCGGAAATAGGCGCCGCTGGTTGAGGAGTTGGCGCAAAAGTTAATACATGCTTCTTTCCTAAACCTGTACCATCATGGGCACTATTACACACATAAGTTATATGGTACAAGAGAGAGCTGGCCATTCACTACAGCGTCCTTTGTCATCGACCCCCTCCCATCATTCATGCTTGATCCCTGATCTCATTGCTCAACGAAAAACAGAACATACCTTGGATGGCAATAGAGGTGTGTCTCAGTCATGTGGAATGGATGGCAATGATCTGTCTCCTGGTGACAGACTCATATAGACATCACAACACAATTCAAGTACCTTCGTATTTGATGGGATGTGCTTAATCCTTCTCGCACCAGAATACATCTTTAAAGACCTGTCTCAACCATATCAGAGCTCTGACAGGGAAAATTGGAGCGGATTTGTTTGTTTTCTAGTTATTGATCTACCAAATCATGAAGCATACTCAAGACTAATGAACTGATTGACCACTGGCTGCCTACTTACAAGCAGTGCAATGTTGATCATCGAGTCTCCCAGACATCAGCAAGTTTTGAAACACATTAATTTAGGTCAACTAAAAGCACATACTTAGAGACACCGAGAACCGCAATAGTTAGAACTGTCTTCGTATTTTTTCTTTGAAGTGAAAAAATAATTGGATTTCCCTAATCCAGACTTAGCACTCCTTAAGACTTTTGCAGGCCAATGCTGGAATTCTTTCCACTTTATTTTGAATTTACACAGCAGCATAGCAATGAGCCTCTTTCATCCACAAGTCCGTAACAGAGAAACCAAAGATTGGTCCTATCACAGCAATCAAAACCAATGGAACAACAACTGAGACAGCCAGCATAACAGATAAGTACAAGACCGCGCAAGTCTTTGCAAGGTACTCTCCGACCACAATACCAGCGCCCTCCAACGCGCGGACGCGAACTTCCTGGAGGTAGTTGAAGCTCATGGGAGTAGCGGCGATAGCCTCCATGGCTCGGGCGAGATTCAACGCATTTGACACGCTGTCGTGGCACGTTGGAACGTGTTCAAAGACTGCAAAGCGGGCTGGCGTCATTTCACAGGACTCGACATCGCAAATCTTGAATGCTTTGGCGGTGTTGTAAAGCGGTGTTCTGCTGATAATTTCGATGGCGCCGAGGCCTTCATGACAGTCGTCTTCCTCGCTAGCTGCAGGAGCCTCCTTGTCACGGATGAAGTTGACAATATACTTTCCAGTATGGGTCGCATTGATGTAAATGCTCGAAGTTGGAGGAAGTGTGGGCAAGAAGACTGGAAACCGCTCGGACGTGTTGACGAAACCGGTCTCGGGAAGAAGAACCACTTGGAGAGAAACAGCGGCAGATTCCGGCAGGGTGGTGTTTATGATGAGATTTCCCCCCTTGAGAATGTGGAAAGCGAATGTTGTGTAAACTTCAGAAGCACGGCCAAGCGAAACCACAGAAAAGTCTGCAATCTGGTATGTCGTCTGGAAGGTTGGGAGCACTTCGGGCTCAGCCACAAACAGGTGGGCTCGAATATTGCCTGGAGCGTTTGCATTGAATACCGCACTTTTCAAGATCTGGGAATGAATCGGAACCAACTGCTGTTGGTAGGGTAGGAGCGTGATCTTGGCTTGCGGACCGTTTGGTAGTAACGTGTTGAATGCAGCAATGAGAAGGAGAATGGTGGGCACGAGAGCGACAAAGAGAGACGCGATGAAGGCTAAGCAAAAGTTGAGAATGGATGCAAAATGGGAACGGAAGCAAGCTCACCGATCAGTCTGCGATCCTCGCGTCTCGCCGCCCTTTTTTCAGGCAATAGAGTCGAGTTGATGGCCCCTTCAAGTGGCGAGTACTTGGTCAAGTGTTGCTTGCTGATGCTCATTTTGGTACACGTGCAGAATGCTGGACTATGGAAGAATGCGGGTGGATGGCGCTGTCTTTTTGAAGATGTTTTGCAACCAGGAGAAATGAATAGGAAGTCAAAATGAAACCGCAATGAAACATGGCGACAGCAACGAAATTTCTTTTTTCAACTCTTCTTTCGAAGGCGAGAGGTCAAATTGACGGAGCGTCTGTACACTGGTCCTGTGGTCGCAACTTTCAGCATTGTATGTTCTCGTCCTCAACCCAGTTCAATCTACTTTAGAAGTCGCCAAATGGATTGGACTTTTGTACTCTGAAACCCTAATCAAACAAATGGACTTCCGGAAAATTACTTGATTCATTTCAGACGAATTCGGGCATTTTAATTTAGGTCTTTCTTCAAACCCGTTATGAATTACGACTGTTGTTAGGCCTGGATGTGCTCATGATCCGAAAAGCTGCGGTCTCCAAAGTGTCCTGCGTTTTAAATTAGGAGTGATATTCAGGAGCGCTCGAAAAAAAACGATTCTAACCAATGCTACTAATTCGCTGGAATCCTGCGTCAATCTCTCGGACAACTTCAGCGACCACAATCCGAACGGCTGGGAAGGCGTTTGTCAAAACGTGAAGTCCATGGGCAGTTGCCACAAGTGAAAGGAAAATAATGTTTTTCTGATGACGAAGTATTAGACTCCACGCCTTGGGGACCTTCGTCAGTGGTTTTACCTCCTGAACGCCGTGATCCAAGACAACGCGAACCGCCATCATGGCTGCGGCTCCCGTAGATGTGGTCACGTCTGTGATAATCACAATCCGATTTTTTACATCTTTCGGGAGTTTGCAATGGTGTAATTCAATCTCAGCAACTTCCTGTGCCAGCAACGCGGTAGGAGAATCCTGTTCGGTCGGCTTGGGCGATTTCACATCGCGCGTTTGAACAAGCATGATAGATCCCAATTCCAGGTGATTCAAAACTTGCGTGAGACCTTTGAGCATGGAAGGACCCGTTGTTCGCGTCACCTCAACTGCACACAGTTGCTCATGTAGCTTCAACACGCCGTCTACACTGGCGTCCCAGGCCTTTTCGTACTCGACCAACCCTCGCTCTGCAACCAGCCGCGAAAGGCGGTCCACGTTGAAAGCAAAGTCTGCCTTGGGCAGCGCTTTGTCCTGCAGTAGCGAAACCATCGCCGCCACCTCCGGGTTCGCGGCAATCTGCACAACACTGGCGGGTTTCTCGCTAGGGTATTTCAGCTTGAGAAGCTCACAGCGCAGGCTGAGGTCACGCGCGTCGAGTTCGCGCGTGACGTGTTGGATGATAACGGAGACTGCCGCATCGTTATTGCTGCCGGGCATAATCAAGTCCGCGTATTTCATGGTCGGGTAAATGTAATCGTCGTACGCAGGCTTCACATATTTCGTATACTGCGACAGTACCCCGTGAATGTCGCGGCCTCGCTCTGCAATATCGCGTTTCACTGTGGCGTATAAGGGAATGTCGGTGAGAAACGCAAAATGTGGGCAAGGAGTTATCGCTCACATCGTCGCGCCAACCGAACGTCACTATCCGTGTCAACAAACAACATCAAGTCCATCAATTCGCGCACTTTTGGATCGTAGAGTGCGAAAATTCCTTCGAAAATGATAATGTTGGCGCCGTAAATCGTGGTTGTGTCTGGCAGACGCGCGTGCTTTTCGAAAGAATAAATGGGAACATCCACCTTCACCCTAATAGTCCAGAACAATTATAATTTCAACGTGATTTTAGACTCTCAGAGCTCGCTTACCCGTCTTTGAGGGTTCTCAGAGTGTGAAAGAGGATATCGAAGTCGAAAGAATCTGGATGATCAAAGTTGTAGTTTGACTGGTAAGCCTGATCAATCTGATCCTTGGTCAGGGATTTGTAGAAGGAATCCATCTGGACGAGCACTACCTGTTTTTGGATTTGGTTTTGGTTTTTGGTTCGACGTTATGAACTCAGGAGTCTTGACGAAGACACACGCACCCAGGGAACACCGAGTTGCTGAATAATGTCATTCGCAACAGTTGTCTTTCCGGACGCGGAGCCGCCGCCGATTCCAATAATGTAAGGCTTCGAGGGCTTCCCGTCCACTGAGAACCTGCGCGCGACTGTCAGAACCCACAGGTACAAATACAAACATGCTCCCATACCATGGAAACCGTCCGCGCTTCAGCTTCTGGTCTCCGTCCGTGATGCCGCCTCCAGAGTCTGCCATGTCTTGCTTTTTTTTTTGTTCGTAAATCGCATCTCCACCATCGCGAAAACCGCCGAGGGTGGCGTCTGGTCCTTCGTGCATTTAACTGCACATACGTAAACATCAGCTTTGATCGCATATATGGAAAATGCATAGAGACCACGGCTGCTTACGTAATTGCACTTCGAGGGCCTCCATTGCGCAACTTCGGCGTCCTCTGCATCTCAGACAAGCGACGTTACAAGTTGGAAAGATCTGGGGTATTCGATGCACCTCATATCTGCGAGAATATCCGGATTCGAATCGCACATGGCATGACAAGGTACTTGAGAAGGGCCCATTCACGGGCACAATCTCAACCAAGTAGACAGATAATGCGTTGAGCTTGGAGTCAAACTCGCGGTCCTGTTTACTTTCCATCAAAATTATGCCGACCGGATAGCCTGCGCGGTGGCCGTTCCTGGGATTCAAATCAAAAATGAGAGATGTAACAAAGCCAAAACATATATTCATTTACAAATAGAAACATTAATTAAATGAGAATATTTTTTTGTGTATGTGTGACTAAGTTGTAATCGATGACGACAACGCCGATACATGGAGTTTGAACAAACTTGCGACACGCACCATGCGATCAGATCTTGACGCAGGTGGAAAAAATGAGGACCTGGCAAATAAAGCGAACCTGAAGGAGAAACGATTAGTGACATCATCTACACCATTAAAACAAACGTCAGACGAAGGAGTACGTGGCTTCTGAAGTCGAAAAGAAGTATGAGTCCTAAAGGGTGCTGCTGAGCGAGCGTGCGGAAGTCAAGAAGCTGTATAGCTGATAATACAAGTAGTCTAGGTGATGACGTAGTGCCGCACATCAGTTTAGACACTCACTTCAGTTGCGGTGACACCAATGGTGCTGCACACACCAGAAGGAGACACTATGATCTCAATATCGAGACATACAGTGAATAAGCAGTTGAGGCTGAGGCTTGATGATGGTTTCGACAAGGAGGAAATTTGATTACCAAACTGACCCGAAATATTATTTCTTCTATTATTTCCTAAAAGGTGCGCAGGACCAACAATCCAGACAACATTCACAATTCGCTTAACGCTTTAATAAGCTTTACCGATGAAATACAGACACTTTTTTCTCGCCCTTGGTCGTGCCACGCTGGCCACGCAATGCCCATTAAGCTTCAAGAATCAGTCCTCCATCACATTTGCGAGCGTTGGGCCGTATGGATGGTGACATGCCGCGAATGCTCCTCCTGACGATGCTTGCTCGCACTTTCCCCTCTGACGTCCTGTCCAAAACCGCATCAGGAGGCCACATGCTGTCACCAGAACTCCCAAGGTACGGTTTGGTCTCAAGAACTGGCGCACAAGCGACTGGGTGTCCGTGACGGATCAAGTTCGCGGGGGAATGTCTACGGCCAGCCTTACTGAAATTGGCCGATGTGTGCATTTTTCGCGTATCTTGGGCACGTCAACCCTTGGCCGAGCAGGCTTTTCAAATTCGACAAAATACCTTTCAATCTCGGCGAGTTTGCCGGAATCGTAGTTGCGAGTTCTAAGAGCTATTGTAAAGTCTACGCGCTGAATCTCAAGAACTAAGTTGCATCAAAGGCGTGGGTGTGTCGGAAGAATCGTGTGGTCACCCTCTGTGACTCATCGCGCCACCGCAATGTTCGCAGAATTCAAGTGCAACTTCAACACAATCGCGTTTTCTCGGTGCCGTTTGCGAACTTCAAGCCACATCGTCGAGGAAGGCAAATCACAGACCCATCGAAAATGTCGGTCCAGAATTCGTTCAAGCTTCAATTAAGATGCGAGTTACTTTGATTTCTAGTAAGGAGATGATGAAATTGATTTGGAAAGTATCGAGGCGGTCTGATAAGACAAAATCTAATGCATACGACATCCATTTTACACCAAAAAAAAACAAGGAAAAAGGCTAGAGCGTAATATGGTTTAAAAGAGACAAAAAGGCAGTTGCTGAATTTTTGTTCGCAAACAACATCTCTATTTCCCCTTTGAGCGATTGAAACGTAAGTTTGCATTCGTCACAATCCACAATGAGTTCTGGATGCTCAGTCACAAGCAAATCTGCCTTGATTTTTCCTGGCTCCACAAGGAAGGCGACGGGAAGAGTGTGACGGTCGTTTTCGAATGGAAAAAACTGTACATAAGCCCGCTTTTTCAAAATGACGATGCCTACGACGGATTGTTGCCAGTTTGAGCCTCTGTAAGTATAGACTGTCGGAAACTGTGGTTGGTTTGGTTCATTATACTCCCGGGAAACGAAGCCTCAACTTACAGTCATTATGAAATTCTTTGGACGCGGCTTTCCAAGAGTAGTGTATGACTTTGAACGCCCTAAGGTCATAGGGACGCCTCCGGTTGCTGGTCCGTGCAAACTGGATGCACTGCGTGCACTGACGTTTGCGAAGCTGCTTGCTTTGGTTTCGTTCACTGGAACTGCCTTTTTCGGCTTGCTTGTAAGAATGATGAGTCCACGAACTCCAATTTGCAAGCACAGCGGTAATGAGGTGGCAAGCCA
>MU615084.1:0-18516 GCA_025201725.1 Chytriomyces sp. MP71 | reverse complement strand
GAACCTCAGCATCAACTCGCTGCCCTCCAAGTTGCGGGCAAAAGTTTCAGGACCCAACCTACCAGGTGGGTCTGGATGTCCACATTAACTCACTCTTCTTTGCAGATGATACACCCCTCATCAGCAACTGCCAATCCACCCAACAGTTGCTGGATGGCTGCCATGAGTGGAGTGGCCAGAGGGGCGTCATCTGGGTGCCAGCCAAGACCAAGATCCTGCTGGATCCCAGCACAAGGGATCTGGACATCAATCTCAGAAAGGTCCAACTGCAGGTGGTCCAAATAGCAAAGTACCTGGGGATGTTCATGTCTGGGAAAGGTGTTGGAGGAACCCCTCAAGGTATGCCTGAAGACAGCTGAGTCCACTCTGAATTTTCTTCACTTATGTGGGTTTAATGGGTATGGGTTTTGGCCCCTTGAGTCTCTAAGACTGTATCCCATCTTCATTCATTTGCAGATGGAGTATGGCTCAGTATGACCTCTCGCAAACAAAGGAAGCTGCGCTGGCACAGAAACTGCAAAACAAAAGCCTCTGAGCAGTCTTCAGTGCATTTAGGAATACATCCATTGCAGGGTTTGCACATAGCAGGGTCAGTATGCCAGTGTTGCAGTGATCAATGCTGTTGAATGTATCCCACCTCACCAGCCTCCATTACTTGACAGACTCACACAATTTAGCAGTGATCATATACAGGTTCCAACATGCCTGTGGTCTTGGACTTCCCATGAGGTCACTCATTCAGGCTTCCTTTGCCACCAACCAGCTGTAGAGGTCCAACCTGTCACTACCAGACTGTTGAGAATGCATCCCCTTGTGTCAGATGATTAAAAGCCAGTGGTGGGTTCCAGAATACCCTGAAGTGCAAGGTTTCAGACCCAATTGTTGATGAGTATCATTCCCAGTCTTTAAAGGATTTCAATGACAAGTATGATACTAAAACATCTAGCATCCTTGGTGTCCCCACCAAGCACAAGGAGCACCATTCTTTAGTCATGTCCGCTGCCCAACTCCCAAGGGGGATTGTCTGGCCACTGATCATGTGGGTCTTGGGTAATGTATGTATCAATCAAGATTGTGTTGCCCTCTCTTGAGAGCATGGCATTGAGTCTGCCAGTGTGAAGCCAGATCTTTTGCAGCACCTTGGGTCAGTTCCTGCAGCAAATGAAGCCCAAACAGCCTACAATGCTACAGTTCTGGACATCTACATCATCCATGTGGACTTCAGTGACCCAGGATCCTGGAGGGAGGCCGAGGTGTTGGCAAAAAGGTCCAGACACATTGTACTGGATATGCTGCCATCTATAATGTCAGTATGGCCACTGCACAGGAGGAAGGAAATATTGATGCCATGTTTGAAGGCATTGGTAGAGATGTCAGGCAGCAGGCTGCAGCTATCCTCAACTTAGGCTTCAAACCCATTGGGCCACGGCAAGGCAACCAAACAACTGTGGCTGAGGCCTCAGACAAGGATCAATTGGCCAGGTGTGAGTATACCAGCACAGCCATATGAAATCCATCCAGCTTGCCAGGTTGGCAGCAATGCACCTCAGCGAGGTGGCTGCACACAATGAGCCCCTCCAGCACCCAACAAGCCAGACTGAAGCAGCCAACAGCCCCTCAGCTTCACCTAGTGGTGATTGCCCTCCCTTCCCAGACCTGTGTGCAACCACTCTACCTTCTACCACTTCCCCCAATGGCTTCTACATCAGTTTTCTCCTATTCATAGACCTGGCCCAACAGCCAGAACAGCTTTTACTTTAACTTACAGTTGTTTTTAATGCATGTATCTTCTTGATGGGGCATGCAGGGTTCTTGTGTCAGTCACAGGGTGCATGTTGGGGCACTGGTGTTTTTTACAGTTTCTTTCCAAAACATTTCTACAATTAGTTTTTTGTTTCTCCATAACTTGATTGTGAGGCACTTTTATTTGCAAAAGATAAATTTGGTGATGTCATTAGGATTAGGGATCTGTTAATATATATGAAGAAGATGCATACATTTCTTTTCTATACAAAGAGATTGAATTTGTTCTTTCACATCATTTTCTTGATTCCTTATCATTGATGTGGGCCTTAATGGCAGAAGGTTTCTTGTGACCTGCTTGTGGTTGTGGTTTTAATGACCCTAACCTCCTCAAATACCTCCAACACAGTAATAATTGCTTTCTTTCAGCAGCCTCAGCATCTCACTAGTTGATATCAAGCTGGTGCAATTCATGTTCGCAATTTCAGGTGTGTGTAACCCTACTTCTTGAAATCACCCAACATGCTTAGAATACTTCTCCTTGCTATAAGATTCATTTGCAGAGATAGAGCAACATCACGTGGCACTGTTACTGTACCACATTTGCTCCAGTTTGTTGCCATGTAAATTGGGTCTAATGTAACTTCTGCACCACTTTTTCATCCATATCATCAATTTCATTTAGCAAAGCAATTAGCTCATCTTCTTTTGGGCTTCATCCACTTTTTGCAGCTTTGGATTGAATAACTTGGCAACAACATCCTTAGATGCATGGGCCATATCCCAATCAAAATCCTGTTCCTCTTCTTGATCAACTGAGGCAGATTCTGACTGGGTCATTTGAGGTGGAACAACACACTTTGAACTTCTTTTTGTTTCTTGACCTTCACCAATTTTTGGTTCCATTGGCTCATTTTTGATTCATTGAATATCCTGTCTCCTTCATTTTATGCAGTTTGGTAGTTGATTTGTTTGCCAGAGCAATTTTTAGCTTCCTTCTCTTCTTTTTTGATAGGCTTTGGTTCAGCTGACCCTGAGTTCTATTCATCACTAACAACCAGTTAGACCACTAAGTTTTTCACTGAATAACAGTTTGCTTCAACAAAAAAGCTTTGATATGTAACTTGTGAACCCACCCTGTTACCGCTGCCTAGATGCTACTTTCTCCTCTTAATTCTCTCCAAAGTGATTTAACCTTCTCTTCCCATCAAAAATTGGATGAAAATGATGAGCAGAAGAGTTAGGCCAAAACCTGTGGATGGTTCGGCATACAGATCGGCGCAAAATGCACTTTTGTTCAAAGACAGAATACAGTAAGAAACGCGCCCAGCATTGCTATTCCCTGTGGGCCAACCCGTTTGCAAAACAACCCTTCATCGCTTCCAAAAGAACACGGGCAGTAAAAAATATGACTGTGCGCAAAACAAATCTGAAAAGGTGGAGGATGTGGGGTTTGAACCCACGGCCTCTCGGATGCAAACCGAGCGCTCTACCACTGAGCTAAACCCCCTCTTTTTTTAAAAAAAAATCCATCACTTCTATCTAGTACACTCGATCTTTCTGAGAAGATCGTCCTGTCCCTATGGACCTCAGCAACATGCAGCAGCAACATGAGAAGTACAAGAGACTTACCCCAGCTGAGAAGAAACTCTACCATTCCAAGGGTTGGTGCGTTTACTGCCAGTCCAAGGACCATGCCGTCGAAGCTTGCCCGAAGCTTAAGGAAAGACAAGAAAAATTTCCAGAAAGTAATTTCTCCTTCTGGGGGCAACATTGCGTCAATTTTGCCTCCCAAACCAACAACGCTGCCAACAGCAACCCAACCTTGCTTGAAAGCGGACCTTAAAAATTCCAAGGTTTCAAAACCTTTTATTTCTTCATCTCCTTCTACTTCTTCTACCTCATCTACTTTTACTTCTTCTACTTCTTCAAGAACTTCTATTATTAAAAGTTACTTCTACTCCTGTGAATACTAGCAACTCCTGCCCATTGCCAAACCTGTCCCTCCACCACGTTGAGACCCACACCAACCAAGCTGGACTCCTCGTGTGTACAGGTATCCACAACAACATGTTGTTCAGCATCCTGATTGACTCTGGAGCCAATCGCAGCTTCCTCAACCTTGACTGCGCCAACAAGCTGTTTCCCAGCCTCGCACTCCAGAACCCTATTCAAGTCAAGTTAGCAGACAAATCAACCATTATTGGGTATCAAACCCCTCCACTAAACTTCCAGATCCAAGAGACTGACTTCCACAAATCCCACTCCTTTACTGCAGTACCATCCTTGGCCTATGATGCAATTCTTGGCAAGGACTGGCTAAATAAGAATAATCCCCAGATTAACTGGCCTGCCAACATGATAACAAGATAAACTCACCAGTGGACCTGCAACCCTCCCAGATGACTCCCAGAGATCCTCACAGCAAAACAATTCATTACAGCTATTAACCATCTCCAGCATGATGATGTTTGTGGAATCCTTATGCCAAGAGAACCCACTGACAACTTCCAGTACACGACTGCTGACAGTAACAACAAGGACGCTGAAGCCTGATCCTGGCTCACTCCAGCACTCCAGACCCTTGTTGACAAATACCCTAAGGTCTTCAACACCTTCGAAGGCCTCCTGCCAGAGCGCCTGACTGATATGAAAAGAGACAGAACCAGGTGCTTCACCTCCCTGGTGACCCACCTACCCCATGAATGATAAGGAGCTTACCTCCTTAAAAGATGAACTTGATTTCCTCCTCAAGCACGGCTGTATCAAGGAGTCCATATCACCATATGGCACTCCAGTGTTTTTCATCAAATCTAAGGACAAGTTGTGATTAGTATTTGACTACCAAGCACTCAACGAGCAAACAATCAAGAACAGAGCACCCTTACTGAACATTTTGGAATCCCTCAACTGCCTCATCCAAGCCAAGTACTTCTCCAAGCTTGACCTCATGTCAGGTTACCACCAGATCCACATCTGTCCAGAAGACACTCCCAAGATCTGCACCAAGTATGGCCACTTTGAGTGGACCATCTTAGCATTTGGACTTGCCAATGCCCCCGGCACCTTCCAAGGGACCCTAAACACTTTATTTAGAGACCTCATAGACAATTTCCTTACCATTTACATTGATGACCTCCTAGTTTACTCCGCGACTGAAGCCGAGCATATCCAGCATCTTGAAGGAGTCCTCAAGTGCCTCCAGACACATAGCTTCCATGTCTGACTCCACAAGTGTGAATTCCTGTCAACCAACCTTGATTACTTAGGATATCACATCAGTGCAGGAGCAATTAGCATACTTACCTCAAGAATTTCAGCCATCCAAGATTTTGAAGCTCCCTGATCATATACAGATCTCTGCAGCTTCCTTGGACTGAAAAAAAAAATTCATTGCTTTGTTGAGAAGCATGCTGCCATCCTTGCTCCACTCACTGACCTCCTCCAAGACCACAAGACCACCGCATTTGAATCCATATGGACTCCAAGAGCCCTCAAACAGTTCCAGGTGGCAAAGAAAGCTCTAGCAAATCCAAAACTGTTAGCACTCTATGACCCAAACAAGCCACTTCACCTTTACACTGATTGGTCCAAGCTCGCTGTTGCCAGTTACGTTGCCCAGCCTGATGATCAAGGAGTTGACCAGCCTGTCACGTTCCATACACGCAAATGCAATCTGGCTGAGTCTATCTACCACCCCTATGAAGGCAAAACATTAGCATTAGTGGAAGCACTTCGCCATCATCAACCTTACCTCTTCAGCACTCAAGTCTTTGTCTTCACTGACCACCAGTCCCTCTGTCACATCCTTGACCAACCCAAGCTCCGGCCTGTCCATCACCGTTGGATTGCAGACATCCTCGCATATGACATCCAGATCCAGTGGAAGCCCAGCCAATGGAACAAAGTTGCTGATGCCTTATCCCAACAATGCCATGCCAAAGAGATGGCAATCCAAGTGGATACCTATTCCTCCCAGACGGTCACGCACCTGCAAAATGAGCATCAGTGCATCAACCTCACTGAGCTCATGTGCACTGATGAATTCCTCCAAGAACTAAAGGAATACTTACCAGATGACCCACAATACAAGGAATTTGCCCAGTACCATGTCAATCCCGATGACAAGAGTACTTACGAAAACAATCCAACTCAGGCCCCGTACAAACTCAAGACAACCTTCTCCCAATACCAACTACAAGCCAAGCTCCTCCTGTATGTAGATAAGACCCATGCCCGCGTCTATGTTCCAGTACCCCTGCGATCACAATTGATAGTTAAGGCACACTCATATGGTCCAGCAATACACAACAATTGGGAACGTACCTCTGAATGAATCACCCAATACTTCCACTGGCCCAAGATCCATGCTGATGTCCAGCATTTTGTCCAGACATGTGACTCCTGCCAATGGCACAAAGTAGCCCATTGCCTGCTGCATGGACTCCTCCAGCTGCATGACGTACCTCCAGGACCCTGGCACACAATATCAATGGATTTCATGACAAAACTACCACTTACCAAGACTGGATTTGACACTCTAATGGTCATCATTGACTCCTTCACCAAGCATACCCATTTGTTCCAGTGCAAAACCAGCACAGTGAAAGACATTGCCACTTCTTCGAGGTGGAGCTCTTCAAACTTCATGGCCTCCCCAAGAAGTTCGTGTCCGACTGCGATACCAAGTTCATGTCCCTGTTTTGGATCAGCTTGTGTCAGTTGCTAAACATCAAACAAAACATGTCTACCTCTTACCATCCCCAGACTGATGGCCAGACTGAGCAGAAGAATGACTGGATCCTGCAAGCCCTATGTTCTCAGGTTAACTATTGGCAAGATGATTGGGACACTCACCTCACAAAGATTGAATTCGGCATCAACGACACTGTCAGCTCCACGACCAGCTACATGCCCTTCTACCTTGACAATGGTCACCATCCATCCTCATTCCTTGACCTTTTGTTGACTCCATATGATCCCTTGCCAATTCGCAACCCACAAGCAAGACAATATTTGCAACATTCAAGACAAGCAAGCCACTCACGCTAACTGCAAGCACATTACTTCACCATTCCAAGTTAACAACCTAGTCCTCCTGTCTCTCTGAGACTTCCAACCACCTCATCTCACTGATATGCCAGCTGGCAAACTGTCCAATCACTACTCAGGCTGATACCAAATCACCAAACTTGTAGGCCCAGTCCCTTCCTACTGCCTTGACCTTCCTGCCAACTGGCGCATCCATCCCGTGTTCCACCCAGAGAAGCTCAAGATGTTCTACTGGGATCACAACAGCGATCATCCACTCAAAGCCCTCATGCTGGCACTACATACTGTGGAAACCATCCTCGCAGCCTGCTGACTCCATGACACTGTCCAAGTCCTTGTAGAATGGAGACACCACTCACCAGTCTTGAACTGCTGGCTCAATGCCACTCCAGAGCTATGCCAACGACGTGCTCAAGACATTGAAGAGCCCCAGCCAAGGCCTTTCTCAGAGTGTATGCTCTTGGAGGTGGGTGTAGCAGAAACCCATCACTTGTCCCTAGTCCACTCATTCCAGAACTCCAGAAATAGAAAAATCTCCAAATGCCCCAATTCAACGACACGTCCCCAAACCACTCCATCTCTCAATTTAACAACAACCTTTGGGGACAACAAAAGGGATGTAACCACCATTGGGGACAAAGAGTGGGATATAAATATGGGTACTTTTATTCAATAAAGATCAGTCAATCCACAATTCACTAGTAGTTCTGTAACATTTCTTCTCTTTTACATAATGAGCTTTCCGGTTCTACCTGGAGTTTGCATGACTCATATATCTTACAGTCCTTATCATGACTCACCTGGGTTCCACCTGGATAAATCTCTGATAAGGATTCAGTTGCAGTTTGCATGACTCATACATCTTACAGTCCTTATCAAAAAAATTGATATAAAAGATGCAGTGTTCTTATCAAAATAAAGACATCAACTTCAAAATATCTTCCTTTCCTATTCCCTATCATTCTCAGTTTGTGAAGAGCTTTCCATTGCCCCCTGGATGATCTCCAAAAAGAATCCAGCTGCAGTTTCCCACGATTCACATATCTTACAATACTTATCTGATTTTGAAGGTTGAATGTTGCTATCATCCAGATATATCTTAACTATTTTTTCCAGCCCAAAAACTCTATAAAAGAAGTTCCCTATCAATTGGTAGCACCAGAGCCATGTCCTCCTCCTCAGACATCCATATGACCTCTAGCACCACTCCTGTGCCCCTCACT
Source organism: Chytriomyces sp. MP71 (assembly GCA_025201725.1). Classification (NCBI taxonomy): domain Eukaryota; kingdom Fungi; phylum Chytridiomycota; class Chytridiomycetes; order Chytridiales; family Chytriomycetaceae; genus Chytriomyces; species Chytriomyces sp. MP71. The sequence goes on along the minus strand of MU615084.1, from coordinate 10,498 downwards.
GCTGACCAGCAGTTCCAGCAGCTCACCCAAGCCTATGCCAACCAGTACCTCCTGTTATGAGACAATTTCGGACTTTTGCGGGTAATGGAATGATTGGCACACCTTTCAATCAATTTCAAGCATTTTTTTTAATCAAACTCCGCCAAGTCCTGACATTTTGCCAAGTCTTGCCGCAACTCTCATTTTAATCCTGCGAACCTTGCTGCGCTTCTTTGGCTAAATAAGTGATGACACAGAATTTGTTCAGTTTCGTTTCTAATTCCTTTGCACCTGATAGGGTGATCAGGATTGATTTTCAGAATGGTCACATCTCCTAAGGAACTATTTCCAGAACTACATATCTTTGGAATCTCTTTATTTTCTCATTTTGTTTTCATTTCCTTTTTTCATTAGTTCTGCTATTTAAGCTGACTTCCTTTCCTTTTGTTTCTCTTCAGTTCAATACAGTCAGTGTTACTTTATTCCATTCCAAACCTTCAAACCCTTGTCCCGGCTTTCTGACAAGCAAGAAAACCCTTTCCAAGACCCAATCCAGTTAAGGTTGAGTTTTGTCTCACCTTATTTAATCCCTGCGACTTGGTCCTAACACCTCCTGAATGAGCTTGGAGCCTTGCATTGTTTTCAGGCCACCATGTCCGCTTCCGCTGTCCCTGCACAACCCCAGCCCTTCAAGCTGAGGGTACCACTACTGTATACCATTCACTTCCTTATTTAGGATGCCCTCCATTAAACCCATTGCTTTTGTGGGGTCTGACAAGACCAGACCAGCCCACAAACTCCAGAACTTCCTGGACAACTACCTCGACCACTCACTAGAGATTTGCCACCTCTATGGCTTTGCCCCAACCATTGCCAACCATACCCACACTGGCCAACCTAACTACATCCAATTTGTAGCTTCAGGTCTCAATGACCACCCACACATCACCTTGCACCATCTAATGGAGTCAGAACATGCCACCATGACCAGGGAATGCTACACTGAATGGATTCAGCAATACTTTGGCTCCCAGCTCACACTCACCCAGGCCATCAAGGCCATGGAGAACCTGTACCAGTCCAAATCTGCCAGCACCTCCTGTTGGAGCTCCTTGAGGTTGTTGTCAATGTGGAAGAGCACGGGCATGACATGTAGATGGAGCTTGAGTCCTTGGAGGTACTTGACACACTGGTGCTTGAGGGGGTAGGTCACGCTGGAAGCAGCAATAGTGGAGGTGAGCTCGTTGAACTGGCTGAGTAGGCAGATAAACTCGGCAACATGACCTTTTGCCACAGCAGATGCAGCCAAAACCACAATGCCAACCAACGCAGCACCAAGGCTATGCACAACTTCAAATGCCCCCAACGCTCCAGCATGCCTTCCTTTTGCAACTCATTTCCAGACCTTGAGGACCCAATGGACCTGTCCAATGCCCAACAACACCAATGCCCTTCCAGCAGCTTCCAGTGCTTCACTCTGGAACAGAAGGAGCATTTGGCTCCAAAGGTTGGTGTGTTTATTGCCAATCATGCAGACCACTGCCAGAAGCTCCAAGAATGCCTTGCCCAGCTTCAGGCTTCGAATGCCTTCCAAGACCACAAACCATGTCCATTTAGCAAGTCTGAACAGCACCCCAGGCCCAGTCTTGTTAGAAGTCCAAGCCATGCCTCAATGCCACCACTCAAGCCAATTCTGAAGATGAGTCCTTTCTTGACTCCAGTTCTGCCAGTTCTGAGCAGTAAACAACTTACTGCCCTCAAACCAAACAACCTGCCTGACTCTCTGACACTGCCTAGACTGGAATTACCCACTGACCATACATAAATACCTTTATTTGACCAACCCCTGCCTAACCACTGTGTCCAGCAATGATGCTGACGCAATTGCACAATCCAAGCTGCTGGCCAATGTTTGCACCATTGTAGACAAGTATTGCAATTTCTTCCAGCTTTTCAAAGGGCTACCTCCAGAACACATCACTGACATGTGCATCAATACTGTTCCTGAAGCAACTCAGGACCTATCTACCCAATGAATCAGGACAAGCTCAAGGTACTGAAGGAGGAACTAACATACCACCTCAAGCACTCACACATGTGACTCCATTTCCCCCTACAGAACCCCTGTGTTCTTTGTCAAGCAGAAGAACAAGCTACACCTACTGCACACTCAACAAGCTTACTTTCAAGAATTGTGCACCCCTGCCAAACATGCTGGAGTCCCTTGACTGCCTGTGCCACACACGCATCTACTCCAAGTTTGATCTCACTGCTGGTTACCAACTTTGCATCTGTCCTGAAGACATCCACAAGGCCACTTTCTGCACCAAGTATGGACATTTTGAATGGATTGTCATGCCTTTTGGCCTTGACAACACCCCTGCTGCATTTCAAACCACAATCAATGGAATATTCCAAGAATTCATTGACAATAAAGTTTTCAATGATTTTCTACCTTATGTCCATTATTTTACATTACACGACTTCCTCACCACCTACATTGATGACCTCCACTGTTTCTCAGAGAACCTCCAAGACCATCTCTTGCACATTGATAAGATGCTCCACTGTATGAGCATGAAAAGCATGAATAAACTATGAGTTTGCCTGCACAAATGTGCCTGTCTCCAAACATCTGTTGAATGGCTGGGATACCATGTCTCCCAGGGAGCAATCTCAGTCTTGCCATCCCAAACCACCTCCATTTGCAATTTTAAGGAGCCAATGACCTACTCCAAACTCCACTCCATCCTGGGCCTCGCGAAGACCATTCACTGCTTTATCCATTGACATGCCACCCTCGTGACCCCTCTTTTGAATCTCTGCCGAGATCACAAGACCATCCCCTTTGACCAACACTGCAACTAAGCCTCCCAGAAAATCTTCACTGCAGTATAATCTGCCTTGGCCAGACTGGAAAATTTGGCCATGTTTGACCCACACAAGCCCATCCACATCTCCACAGATTGGTCAGAATAAGTCATCACTGGCTGTTTCACCCAGCCCAACCATGATGACATTAAACATTGCATTGCTTACTTCTTGCATAAATGTAAGCCCTAGGAATCCAAGTACCATCCCTACATGGGTGAAATCCTTGCCCTAGTTGAAACCCTCAAGCACTTCTGCAACTACATCTACAGATCTGACCAAGTCTACATTTATATAAACCACCAGTCCTTGTACTACATCCTCATGCAACCAAACTCCATCCTGTCCATTAAGAAGCTGTCGTTGGGGTTGAAATTATTATAAAGAATTGAGAAATATCATAGATATTGCAGTTACAGTATAATGTTAATCCGTAACATTCAATTAAGAATGGAAGAATAAAAAACACCCTATTCTCTTATTAAATAATTTACATATTAAACCTTTCTGTATTTACACTGAGCAGGAGGAACTTTTCCCAATATAAATTATTGAAATGCAGGAATGTTCGTTGGAACTCAAGGTGGATATCCAACTTGATCTTCGTGCTCTGTGTTGCTGTAAAGATTTATTCGATGCTGTCAAATGAAACTTCCGTTTTCATGAAATCCAACTTTTATTTAAGAAAATCAATTTCTTGGCTTTATTTAAAACAGATCATAAAGTGTGTACTGCCATCCACTGGCGTTCGTTCTAAATTCCTCAAGACCCTTCCATGTGAACAATTTACAAAAATCCTAGAGACAGTCATGTCTACAAGGTACATGAAAATGGATGGCTCAACACCATCAAAATAGGTGATCCTTACTTTGGTTCAGAGGAAGCCGTCGCCATCAACATTCTTGGTATGGATCCAAAACTCGAAAACCCCGGGTTAGATTCAATGTAAATCTATCCATGACTATCCATGAACGAATTGGAATAAATCATCGACGATCTTAATTCAAAAAGTGACTGCTCCACACACGGAGCATCATGGACAGAAATCGTAGAAAATCAAACATTTTGATGGGCAGTGACCAATTCACGAAAGAGAACGCGAAGTCTATGCTGTTGATATCAAGAGTGGCCTACTATTTTATACGCCGTAACGAGATGGAGCTGATCCCAAAGTTAAGTATTGGAAATCAGAAACGAGACACAAGAAAGCCCAGTCCCAGTCTCGAAACGAACCGCGTAGAAATCCATAGAAGAAATCCAGCTCACAGACAGTCACGACAGTCATGTGAAAACAACAACACGCGGTTCCATCACCCCCGGCCCGCATCCCACTTACAGCCAAGGCCACGGCGACATTCAAGCACGCTCACCACGGAGACGGCGGGCGAGCTGAATATCCTTTGGCTGGATTGTGACACGCTTGGCATGAATGGCCGCCAAGTTCGTGTCCTCAAACAGGCCGACCAGGTACGCCTCGGCAGCCTCCTGCAGAGCACCGATGGCGGAAGACTGAAAACGGAGGTCTGTCTTGAAGTCCTGGGCAATCTCACGGACGAGGCGCTGGAAGGGGAGCTTGCGAATGAGGAGTTCGGTCGACTTTTGGTATCGACGGATTTCACGGAGAGCGACGGTTCCAGGTCTGTATCTGTGCGGCTTCTTGACTCCTCCAGTGGTCGGGGCGCTCTTGCGGGCTGCCTTGGTGGCAATCTGCTTGCGGGGAGCCTTTCCGCCGGTCGACTTTCTAGCGGTTTGCTTCGTCTGTGGGCCAAGAGGGTGTGTGGTGAGTCTTCCGAGTGGCGATGGATGCAGGGTGAGGGCGTGAGGCGGGGAAGTGAACGGAAGGCAAGGCACTCACACGAGCCATTTTTGTCAAGTTTTCTCACTTGCTCACTCCTTCTTCCAACATCCTGACCATAAGGAACAGACGGAGAAACAAAAATTTATCTGCTGAATGAATGAGGCAACTAAATGGGCACAAAAATATCTTGTGCATTCTTGTTGAGCATGGACTTGTTTTGAATGACCGACTCCTTCTTGAAAGCTTGCTTCGTAGCCTTCTTTTCCACGCGCCGATCCTTTTTTTGTTCCTTCACTGCCAGTTTCCGCGTCTTTTTCTCATCCTTCGATTCTCCTTTTGTTCGTGCTTTTCCCGCGTTCGATGCTGCTTTTTGTGTGCGTTTTAGAGCAATTTCTGTTAAGGTAAAATATTGAAAGAAATACTTCGATGGACTCACCTGGAAAGCTGTCTCCATCCATATCGGAATCCCCTTCATCTTCGTCACCCTTTGAAACGGGTGTCGGCGCACTAGTTTTAGGTTCCACAACCACTGGTCCTTTTCGCCCCAATCGAATCTTCTTTGTGTTCGTCATTACATCTCGGATCAGCTTAGGATGATTGTAAATGTTTGAGTATGTGGTCAATACTGTCTCCACGTCCCACTTGTCGATGTTCTGATCCGGATACATATCCACAATCTCGCGCTCGAGAATGGCATCCAGCACTTCCCCACCCTCAATTGTGTCATCTACACTGAGCTTCATCTGTTCCGTTACCCTCGTCACCTCCCTCAAATCATTTCGTACGGCATCAATTTTGACTGAATTCGGCACCTTGCTCAACACAAGCCCCTTCCGCCCTACCACCTCCGTACTCTCCAAGAAGGAATCAAAAATCCGGTTCATGCGCTCCTCACTAATGGTGGGCTTGTTCGCATCAAGCGCCATGGGCTCGTCCGTCTCCGGGTGAAACGCGTCGGCTTCGAGATCTCCGAGCTGATCATCATCATATGCCTTGAGTGCCTCGTCAAACTGGTCGTCCAAGTTGGTGAGGTGCTTGGTGCGCACCATAGCGCTGCTGGTCATGGAGAGGTTGGTGAGCGCCGTGCGGCGTTCCATGTAGGAATCTTCGTCATCATCGTATTCGTCCGAGGAGTCGCCTTGGTTTTTGAATCTGTGCCGCGCGTTCAGTCAAGCCGATCATATAGACCATGAAGAGGGCTCACTTTTGGTAATCATCGTACCAGTCGCCTTCGCCGTCCTCGTCCTCGTCCTCGTCCTCGTCAGCTTGCTCTGGATAATAATCTTCGGGGTCCAGTTTCTCTGCAAGCGATTCCGGCACCGTCTCCGCATTCAGGGCATCGAAAAAGTCGTCAATGTCGTCCTCCACGTAGGCCTCGTCGTCGAGAGCGTACACGATTTCTCTCATGGATGGTTCAACGCCAATCACTGTCAGAATAAGGCGTCAGAGGTGCAAGAGAAACGCAATATGCAGGGATGAGCTCACCATCAATGGTCTCTCCTCGAGCGAGCATTCCAACGCGGTCTTCGTATTCGGATCCCAGGACTTCGCCCGGAATGTTGAACGCGACTTGCTTCCGTTTAGGGACTTCGCTCATCGCCACACTTGCACTGTCATCCTATATACAAGTAATTCCTACTCAGTTTTCACGTGCGGATGACAAGTGCAAAGGCAATGGCAACGGCCTCACCAGAAACTGAATCCCCTTCTTACCCTTCGCGTCAACCTTCCGTGCTTCCACCACCTTTTTTGAATCCAGGTAGACCGCATTCGGGTCTTCGCCCATTTGCTTCAAGTGCTGCGTGTAATCATAGTCTTCCTGATCCTTGAAGAAGATGCCGTACACAGACACGTCAGCCTTGGAAGGTATCGCGACAGCTTTCCCCTTCACTTCCACAGATGAAAAGGATTCTCCGAGAGCTGGAGCATTATGCAGAGCCAGTACGGCAGCCGCGCGATCCCTTGCCGCCTTGGCCTCTCGTTCAGCGGCTAGATCAAACACTTCCTCCTCGGCTTCCTCAGCCTTGACGCCTTCTCCTTCCTCATCGTCTTCGTCCCCATCGTCGTTTTCGTAATCCTCAAACTCGCCGTCTTCCTCCTCAGACTCCATTTCCTCATACTCGTAATCCACCTCCGGCATCTCGAGCACCTTCCCTTTCTGCATTGAACCGTTAGCGCACGCGCAGGATCCAAGATGCATTTGAACCAATGCAAACCTTGAGCAGATTGTAGGACGGCGCAACGGGCTTCAGCACAAGCTTCGAGGCATCCATGTCGGCCATCGCGGGGTCCCGCTGCGACCGATGCACGACCTGGAAGGTCAGCGCTTGAGACTTATCAATGAACTTTTTGGACTTCTTTCCCATCCTCGCTTTTGATGCTGACGAAGGAGTGTCGTTGTTCCGGGGTGAGTTGGGTTGAGGGATGTCAACAAAAAAAAACAAAATGGTGTTTACTGAAACAGTGTTGCTACAATTGACGACCAACACTTCAGAGTCTGTATTCTGGGAAATCCTTCAACCATTCAAAGTACCCTTCAACGTCGTCATCCGAACCAAGAGAAATTCCTTCGAAAAGGGCCGTCGACATGTACCGTTCGCTGGAATCTGGCAACATGACCAGAATCGTGGAACCTTTGGGCGCAATGTCTGCAACCTTCAGCGCTGCTGCCAACGTGGCGCCACCCGAAGTTCCGCTCATGATCCCTTCCCTGCGTGCCAGCATTTGAGCCGCGCGATACCCTTCTTGCACCGATACCGGGACGACCACATCGAACGCACGTCGATCGAGAATCACGGGAACGAAATCAGGAGCCCATCCTGGAATCATGTGCGGCTGCCACTCGCCCTTCCCGAGCAACTGCGCTTCCACCGGCTCACTGGCCACAACCTTGACATCTGGTCTCTCGCGTCGCAACGTCATGCCCACGCCAGTCAGCGTGCCTCCTGTACCCCACCCGCTGACCCAGTAATCAAGTCTGCGGTCTTCAAAGTCGCGCAAAATCTCGAGCGCGGTAGTGCGCGCGTGAGTGGCTGGGTTGGCGGGGTTGATATGCTGTCCGCAGACAAACCAGCCGTTGCGAGCGGCGAGAGTCTCGACCATTTTGTTGCGCGTGCTTGCGGCCATTTTCTTGGAGGTTAGAAGAACACGGGCGCCAAAGAAGCGCAGGGATTTGATTCGTTCGGCGGACGCGGTTTCTGCTCGTGCTGAGATCATAAGGGAAGGGTAGGAAACAAATCACAATACATGTGCAAACCGCTGAGTACCGCAATAAAGTTGTAACCCTTGTTGAAAGAGTTCCGTGAGTGACGAGTTTGAACAAGAAGCGGGGGCCAGTTGACACCTTGGAGGCAGCCACCATGGCGAGAGCAATGCCCGTGTTGCCAGCCGTGCTTTCAATGATGGTATCGCCCTTCTTGATCATAGCGCGCTGCTCCAAATCCTGGATCATGCCCACTGCGATGCGGTCCTTCACACTTCCACCTGGGTTCCGAGACTCGATTTTGACGTACATGTGAATGCCATCCGGTGCCAGGCTGTTCAAGCGAACCACGGGAGTGTTGCCCACCAGCGAGAGGACATCATCGTGAATCATCAATGCGTTCGGTTTGTTGAAACCGCTTGATGACAAATTCTGTTATGGCTTCGAATAAATGAAGTGACAGCCCGACGAAGCGACACCTGGCGGTCATCTTGCAGTGCCTTCCAGTACGAACAAGTCTAGGCGCGATGGACAGGCAGTATCTTCTTCGAGGAGGCAAAACGACAACGGCAGGATTTGAACCTGCGCATCCAGAGGATAACAGATTTCTAGTCTGTCGCCTTAACCGCTCGGCCACGTTGTCTTTTACACTAAAATATTGACAAATTTATAGCTCCAAAACAGTCTCGTTTAATTAAAGAATTAATATGTCAACCTTGTGTAGGCGAAGAGGTTGTGAATTTGAGCAATTCTGGATCTACTTGAATATAACTGGTCCACTTCTCAGAGAATGAAAATAGTGGAGACACAAAAGACTGCGCATCGACAAGTAAAAAAAGCCAATGAAGCTCGACTACGACGTACTGAGCAACGCGACGAGCTTCCTGGATGCGGCCAGCGACCGTTGTCTGGATCTGAGAGGTGCGCCGCAATGCAGCTGGGACAGGAGGTCTCACCGTCATCATAGACCTCAAGATTCCAAAGGTCGAGAACCTCGCCGTGACAAAGGATACAAACGACACAATCGATCTCACAAATAATGACATTCCTGTGCTTTCCGCCGCAGACTTCCCGCCTATGCTGCGTCTCACCACCCTCCTCCTCTCCAACAACCGGTACCTGCAAAATCTCGCATTTCCACAGCTCACGACTACACACCTAATTCACAGCATCGCTGCAATCGACGCTAAGCTGCACAAACAGCTGCCAAACATTCATTCGCTCATCCTCTCGAACAACCACCTGCAGGAGCTTGGCGACCTCAACCCCCTCGAAGGATTTTCCAAACTGATCCGCCTCGCCCTCGTTGGAAACCCCGTCTGCGCAAAGAAAAACTACAGGCTCTGGGTCATCTTCAAGTGTCCTTCCGTGCGTGTGCTCGACTTTCGGCGGGTCAAAGATGCCGTGAGTCTCCTTTTCCCTTCGCCGTTCTGAGGGACTGTTTCCATGAAATTCGTCGCATGCCGCAGGAACGGGAGGCGGCAAATGCCTTGTTCTCTGGATCAAAACAGGCGAATGCGCTCGCATCCGAGACGGCTTCCAAGACGTCAACCTTCACACCAGGAGATGGCATTCCGGCGGCTACAAAGCAAGTCGTGAAGCCCCACATGGGACCCTCGCCGGAAGAAGCCGCGCGCATCAAAGCGGCGATTGACTCGGCGGGGTCGTTGGAGGAGGTGGCCAGGTTGAAACGGCAGCTGGAAGGTGGCAGTGTACCTGCCGCCAAGAAACGATAGCAATTCTGTTTTGGATCTTGGTTTGAGTCTAGGAGTCCTTGGTTGCTTACGGATGAAGCCATGTTTCTATCAATGGTTCACTCAATTCTACAAACTACCAAAATTGACGAGCCTTTGTAATAAATTGATCGAATCTTGCAAAATAGATTCTTTTATACTACAACTAGGCTCCCACTCATAACGCCGCTGGCTAGTCTTTCCATGAAGCGCAGTTGCTGATGCACTCAAATCTAACGGTGCAAGGCCAGGCAGGAATATCGTCAATCTTTGTTGATAAGCCCTTTTTATGTATCATACCTGTGACCACCGATTCGCGGCCATGTCCTTCGCCATTATTTCCCTCTTGTTCCTAGCCAGTAGAACGACAGTTCATTTAATGTGGATTTGTTCCTCCAGTGTGAAATAGGAACCAAGCGTTCGTCGTATACCTTTCATGAGATTATTTTGTTTAATGACTGGAAGGTTGATGGCTTCCTGTCCGTTGTCGTATTATGTGTTGCTGAGAACAGTTGGAGGTGGTTGGTGTGTCGTGTTTTCCACCCCAAGCATCAACCGCCAAAAAGCACACGCAACACAAAACCCTTCCCGCTGCCACCCACTTCCACCGTAGCCCAAGATGATGCAACAGCCAGTAATTGTGATGAGTGAGTCACAGTGTTATATACAGGCTGTCGCTCATGCCCTGCAAAAGATACGAACATGGAGCGCGAGATGGGTCGCAAGGCGCAGATGTCCAATATTAACGCCGCGAAGGTTCGTTTCTTGGCGACAAGGCTCTCGGTACCTGGGAATTGAGGGAAGCTAAGGCTGTCAAACGGAAACATAGACCGTCGCGGACATCATCCGCACCTGTCTCGGCCCGCGCGCAATGCTAAAGATGCTTCTCGACCCTATGGGCGGAATCGTTCTCAC
>MU615083.1:0-18530 GCA_025201725.1 Chytriomyces sp. MP71 | reverse complement strand
TAGCTGGCTTCGATAAGCGATCTGATTCGCGCAGGTGATTTTCCCCAACGCAAACGCAGGTGACAACCATCCAGCCCTTCAACAAACAACCCGGCCATAGCCATCGCGCACAGCACCGCTAACTTCTCGCAAATACCGCAGCACCCCGCCACTTCGCCCGCCTTCCCTTCCCGGAGTTTCCCTCCCTCGAGCCACCGAACTTTCACCCATACACCCACCCAAATCTCAACCACCTTTGCCGCCTCGCCTAAGCCCACAGGCCCCGACTATACCTCCCGCCTTATCTATTTAAGGCGCACAAGTAACGCACTTATCCAGTGCAAGCTCAAAGTCATAAAGTGAGAAGCGCCCAACTTGTCAAACAGAGCTGCTCATCTCTCGGAAAACCGTACGTAAAGCTCTGTCTCTAATTGAGCCAGAACCGGTCTCGAAGCGTGTGCGCGTGTCGCAAATGGTGCGTTAAGCCTCGAAAGCAGCAACCCCCTTCGCTTTTGCGTTCTGTCACGTTTGACTGACACCGTCTCTCCACCGATTCGGAAGATGGCTGCAATGAACAACGCCTCAAAATCGCAACAATCTCAAAAAAACAACTTGCATCATCGGCACCCTCCCCGCGCTTCGGGTGCTCTTACAAATCTCGATTCAGAACTTGCCTTATTGACTGACCCGCACCCACTGGTGCGAAAGGACTCTGCATCCTCAGCTTCATATGCTATGGGATATACGGGACTTTCATCTCAGCACCGCAATTTAGCAACATCGTTTGACCTGTCGCAAAACCCTCCGCATCATCAAGCAAGGCCACGACATCCTTCCAACCCTTCTTCTTCAGCAATCCCTTCATACCCAATTTCGTCGTACTCTCACCCTAAAAAGAGCCTTTCTCAATCAAGCAGGAGTCTTTATGGGGACTGTGGGTCCTCAGACGGACTTATGCTTTTTGGCGCCAACAACATCCTCGCGGACGATGCCATTTTCCCTGGAATAGCAGCTCTGGATTTCGATTCTGTGTTTTCCGGGGATGGCCGGGCGAGCCAACCCTATGACCCTTTCGAAATGCACGACCTAATGGCTGCAGAACGCACAAGCCCGAAAAAGTCAAATTGGAATCCAGGGACGGATGTATTACCCGCAGCCACACTGGAATCTATGTCATTTGAATCTGTAAGAAAGACAACTCCGTAAAGTTTCTGAACTCATGGTTCCTGACAGGTGTTTGAATACCCATCCCTGGATACTGATATCAAAAGGAGGTGCTCAGCTGAACCGAGCAAAAGGGAGCTTGTGGATTCCATTATTGCCACGGTCGAATCGTCCAATGTAAGTCCATCAAGCTCGCTGGCTCGTCCCTATGGTCACGCGAGTGCGAAGCCGTCAGCGACACCGCCATCGCGTCGTATTTTGCCCCATGTTCCTGCATTAACCATGCAGCACCCCGAAACGCTCTTTGAAACCTCTGTTCCTCCTGCCATCGTCGGCGAACGCGTCCTGACGGTGCCCCCGCATTCCTTACATTCTGCGATGACGCTTCCCGCAGCAGCGCCAGCAACAATTGAAGCATGCTCATCATCTACATCTGGTTTTCGGGATCCGACGCGTGTTGACCTCAAGCGTCTATCGCTCCCATTCCGCGAAACGTTTGCGTCCTCACTCGACGATGCTCACCACTCGCGCGGTCCTTTGAATATTCCGCCCATAGCTTTCGAATCTTCCACCGCTACTTATAAAGCGCGCTCTTACTACGACGCGCTATCCTCGCGAAGCTTACGCCGCCGCAGCGAAGCACACTGCTCTCATGTCAAGTTTCAGGCAGATATTTCGGAGTCTGCAAACCCCGAAATCAATGCTACCGTTAGACTCCAAGTGGAACCGCTGCCACCGCCACCTGCAGAGCTGGAGCAGCGGATTGTGATTCGCATCGCGTCGCCCAAGGTGCCCACATCCAAGGTAACGGTGTCGGAGCGTACTTCTCAGGCACAATCTTTGCAAAAAGGCCCTGCCTTTTTAGCGCGTCCCCTAAAGATTCGACTGAAGACGGCGAATTCAGTGGTGAGCTTGCATTCTGGCCAGGTAATTGACGCGACAGTAGGAGAGAGAATGAAGCGGACTCCCACAGATTTTGGTCTTGGATTAGGTGTGACGTCTGTCGTCAAAGAACTCGAGGTTCTGGATGCTTCTTCTGCGCCAGGAATGGAACTGCAGCCAGTGGCAGCGGTTGTGCCGGTGGAACCGCTGGAAGAGAAAAGTGTGTCCTATGCCTTGTCTGTGCTTGCGGCTGAGCCAATGGTTTTCGAGTTTTCTCCGTTGCAGCGAGAAGAGCCAGAGTTCGTGGAAGTTTCCCCCTCACAACGTCAACATGTTGCCGAGTATCTCCCTTTGGAGGGAGATGTTCTTGAGCGACATTGCAAAGAACCCCTTCTGCAAGATATGCGTGTGGAATCCAACACGATGCTGACGGAAGTCGAAGTGGTTTCAAAATTCCAAGCCGAGAACTTGCACACAAATGAAGTCTTGGCCAAGCTGGTGGACGCGCGGATCCAAGAAAGCTTGCACTCAGAAGTACCCGCTGAGGAGCCGACCAACAAGGACGCGTCAGTTACATTTGAAGTCCCAGCAATACTTCGAGCGCAAACAGAAATTGCATCATCATATAATAAGGACGCACTCACTACAAATGACGAAGCTAAGCTTGGAATTTTGGAACGAGCAAAGGAAGACAGCACCGCAGAAGGAGGTAAACCAGAAAACGATCTGGATCTTTTGGAGTTGGATACCGCTGTCGAGAATGCAATGCCTCGCGTCTCTAAAAATGGAATGGATTCGGACGAAGTTAAAAAAATTCAACTCTTTGCTCGGGACAAGGCAGCGCAATCAGGATTTGCCGCCGAGGCGGCTAAATTAATTGATCGCACAGATTGGAAAGCAAGTGCCTTATTTGTTCCTGAGAATGTGGACGTTGAATCAGGTGAGCTTCCTTGTTTCCTGGTGCCAGGATGATCCTCATATGAATGAATCACCAATTCTAGCATCCATTAACTTGGGAGAGCCACAGCCGAGTGTTTCATTTGATGCGGAGTCGAGGAAGATATCAGCAGTGTTATCCGATGCTTACATGGAATCTGCACTCGAAGCTGCTCTGGATGCTGCGATGCTGTCTGATCAAGAATCTGCAAAGCAAACTCTGTTGTTTCCTATGAAACTTTCTGAGATTCTACCTGGAGCTGAGCATGCAACCAAACCGTTAATTGTGTCTGGTTTATCCTCAGAAGCTAAGCCTATGGATCCATCTTGTCAGCCCACTGTGGAGTATGCAACCGACATCGTAAAGGCGGCTGCTCCTGCTTCAATGTGGACGATCAGAAACATCATATTCATGGATTCCGTCTGTAAGAAGTCAACTGACCGTACTTTGAATATTGACAATTCGGTGACTTCTTCAGATCCATTGACACCTGACATTGATGAAGCCTCCATCAGTTCGCAGCCTGCGATCAACGCACTCCCCACTCCGGCGGCAGTCGCTGCCGTGCTTCCTTCCAAATCTATGACGACAACTAATGCCGCAGTTACAGAAATTACTTCCTTTGAGGAACGGGCTGGAGACTCGATTCAACTGGCGTCAGTACCGCCGGAATTTGCTGAAACTCCCATTCTTCGCGAACGTTTAAATCAGCAGCGTGGCGATCGGGCTATACTCGAGGGACAAATTCTGGAGGATGCAAAGACTGTCAACGAAAATACCGCTATGGCTGCTGCGACTATGACGCGCATAGCCCTTGATGCGCTTCAAACACCGTCTCTTCCGCCTGCCGAAAGCAAACACCAGGAGGTACTATTTCAGATAGAGACACACCTGCCGGATACCCTCACGGCGTCTTCCTCTACTTCTGTTGCTGAGACTTTACGAGAGCCCACTTCATCCCCTATGCTTCTTGAGGTGTCACACGCTTATGCGGATGACAACGAAAATGTTCGAGTTGAAGGCACTGATATGGAAGTGGATGTTGTGGACTCTTTTTCCCGACTGGTGGCGCCGGCAGTTCACGATGAGCCCGAGATAACTCCAGCAGAAACCCTATCTCTTTCTGAAGCTGCTGTGGTCATAAACGATGAGCAGACAGCCGTCGTCAAAAGAGGGGTGTATGCCAATGATTCCATCGATGTGGACATAGCATATGTGTCACCTGCTTTGGCTTCTTCAGTGCGACCAGCTGAAACTCTGGCTGGCCCTTTGAGTATTAATTCTTGTTTACAAGTACCAAAGTTCACAAGTTCAGAGGTAGCTGCTAGTATTCTGGACCCAGTTGTTTCCAGTATACTTGTCACTGAAGCTATTATCAGTATTCAAGTTAGTGTGGATGACAAAGCAATACCCAGCCCACGGATTGTAGATAGTGCCGTTAGTCTTACTGCTGGTGATAAAGCCACCAGTCGGTATCTCGCTGGAAGCTCTATCTTCTCTGAAAGGACGACTAGCCCAGCTATAATTGGTTCCGTTTTGAGTCCTCCAATACCAGGAACTGGCCGAAGCCCAACCCCTGCCGTCATTGAGGCTGGATTTAGCCCTGCAGCTATGGACATTATCTACAGCCCTAATGTTTATGAAATGGAACCGAAATTAAATTCGATGGTTTCAGGGCAATTGAACGGAATTATCGCGTCTGCCTTTGACAGTGCAGGCACTTCAGTCCGTGATGAAAAATATTCTTGGTCGGAAACTGCTGCTCTGCCAAAGGATTTTTGTGATCAAGGAGGGCAAACAGACGCGCTAGTCTTGGTTGCCGAATCTCGACAGAAGTATGTGAAGACAGAACTTCGGCACTCACATAACTCAGTGCCTGTGGATTTTCGATATACGCAGGGTGTTCCAGTGGGCGCATTTATGCCTGCTACAAAAGAAATTACTGTTCCTGTTGTAAATGAAGTGGAAAGGGAAGCAGCTTCTGCAACATCGTCTCAAGTTCTATCAACGCCTGTGCTCAGTTCCCCAGTATTGGAGAATTTAATTTCGGAAGGGCCACCAAAGAAATCCAAACGCGCCAAGAGGCAGATCTGGGCCTACGTTCCCATCTTTCCGGTGGAAGAGGAAAAGCCGATCGATATCAATGAAGGACGTTCTCTGCGGACGAGACTCAAACAAGAATTTCCTGATCCTGCGACGGAATTTGGGCGAGGTGGCTGTCGCTCGAAAAGGCAAAGGACTGGAAATCACCTTTCAACTATGTCCACTCCTGCAACAAGGCCTTGCGCAGTTGAGGAGACTGAGTCACCACGGTCACTACGTATTCGCTTAAAACTACAGGAACCCACTGCAACTGGTCCATCCGACGTGGATATGGAAGCCCCTGTACCTCAATCAGTTTCCCCTATGCTCCCTCGGACGGTTCCAGAAAAGTCTTCGACTCCTAAATTGAAGCTTAGTGTAGCTGATGTGACTGTTATGTCCCAGGCATATGGATCCGCAGAATCAGTTTGTAAAGTGTGCCATGGTGTTGGCGAATTGTTGAAGTGTGAGTCCTGTTTAAGTCTGTGGCATCAAGCGTGTGCTTTGAATACTCCTGCTGCACGCGGAAAATATTCATCTAGCTGGACGTGTACCAGTTGTAGGACTGTCAAACAGGTTCGTATTCGTGAAACATGGGAAAATCTCCGACTTTCTTATACTATTCCTCATACACCCAAAGCAACCAGCTTTGACCGCGTCGATTATTCGGCGGAGTATGGCGATACTTGTCAGTCGTGTTGAAACTGCTGAACCAAGAAATTTCGAATTACCAAAAGGTTTGGTGAAATGGCTGGGGCATCGAATGTTGAAAATTCCTACTCAGCCGGATTTAGAGCTTCAGTTGGCTTCAGTTCTAGCATCCGCTACAGTTGCTCAATCATCATCGGCTGGGATTAATAGAACATCCCCTTCAGTTATTGGTGTGACCCAGAAGGTAAAAATTCGCCTTCCTCAGCCAAAATTGCGGATGTATGCCACCGCAGAAGGCGACGATCGGCCGGCACCGGGGACGATTCCAGCAAACACTGTTTTCCGAATCAGTGAGTCGACAGTCATAGAGGACTTTCTCCACAGGATACGGCAAGCAAATCTGACGTCACAAGGAGGGATGACGTCCGGTGTGAGGAAGGGACATATAAAGCTGTCTGTGGCGAAGTACCAGAGGCTACTAGAGCTGGAGAGAATTCGGAACGATGCTGCTTAGAAAACGTTTTTCTGTTTCTTTTCTATGCCGGCTTTTGCAATTGATATTTAAGTTTTGAATAAACCATCGAATCATGATCGTCGTTACAAATCATTTACTTTAAAAAAGGTTTTATTCCTCAACCCGAACGAATCAAACAAAAGAAAACCTCATAGTTCCCAGAAGATCTCAACGACAAATTTACTTTTCCACAATATTTTCGACATCTGACTTGGCAGGCCACGCGCCAGCAACTTTCGCAGCTTCTGTTGGGTCAGAGGGTGCAACCCTTGCAGCTTCCGTTTGGGCGGCTTGTGCGGCGGCGGCAGCAGCTTTGTTAGAATGTGCTATTGTCGCCAAAGATGGCATAGAATCCAGACTCGATGTTTGCCGGTTGCCATCTGTGTGACTCTGGGCAAGGCCGCTTCCAGATTTTGGCCTTATAATTTTGTCCAGAATGTTCAAGCGCCCTATGGAGCCTGACGAAGACTTTTCCATTGAAGCTATTACTGCATGGTGGGATTTTTGGGGAGAAGGAGGGCCAGCAGAGTCCGGGCTGGCTGTATTGTTGGAATCTTGGAAAGAGGTGGCAGTTGTTGGAGTTGTTGCTGCTGTTTGAAAGTCAAAAAAAACACGACATCATGAAAAAGAAAACGTTTCTTACAAAGCGCGTCATCAAGCTCCGCTTTGGACAGTCCCAGCCTAGATCCCAAAGCACGAGGTGTTTCACCCGTGTTATTACGCGATTCTAAACTGGCGCCGACGCGCACCAAGTATTTCGAGACCTCAAACCTCCGCATCCCGATCGCTTCATGTAGCGCGGTCCTGATTCATTAATAAGCACATAGATGTGGAAAGGGGGATACTTGAGCTGACCAGTCATTCTGGCCTTTTGCATTTATATCAAACTTGTTGGTTTCAACATATGCTGTCACAAGATCTAGGTCGCCAGCTCTACATGCCAAATGTAGCGCATTTGATCCGTATGCATCACGCTGAGTTGTTGGGACACCTGCTCTGATGAATAACATGGACAAATCAACGTCACGTTGAATGAGCAGTGCGAATGAACATTTGGCCAAAACTTTTTGATCCATTCTGCACATGTGAATAAATTCAGCAGACAGATCCGGAGAATGGCAGATTTTCAAACCTTGCCAAGATCAGCCGCGTTACATCCCAATTGCCACAAGCAGCAGCCAGTTCTACGGCAAAAATGACCTTGTCCTTCATGAACTCATCCTGCCACATATGAAACACACTGCTTCGCCGCTTTATGTCGGTCTGATTAAATAGTCCCTTCTCCGCATCGTGTCCCGGCTGGGTATAAGCAACACAGCCAGTCAATCGTACTTGATCGCGTCGCCTTAACCCATCCTGTCCATTTTTTATGCTCCCACTAGCACTACTCGCCCCGCGTTTCACAGAATTAGAGATGCTAGGCCCGCTAAAGCTAATCCCTGTTGCAGCACTCAAAGAAGAAGCCCGAGAACGCTCTGGACCATTGTGTCGAACTGTTGACGAGGGCGACGCGCTTCGAGTCCGACTTGCACCAGGAAGGTTCGCATTCGCAGTGGCGATCGGTGGACCGTTCAGCGCGCCAGCAGAAGTAGTAACGTTCAATTTGTTTGAGGGATTTTGACTCGTCGAAGGCATGAAATCGGAACTGAGTGAGGGTTCAATCACATTTTCGAGCAATGGCATCGGTTTAGAATGAGTAGAAGTCGGTCGAGATGGGTTTGAAATCACAAGTGCCGGTGCTGGTGCAGTTGAAGCAGGATTACCTGGGTTTCCAAGCTGAGGAAAGGAGGACAATTGAGCAGAAACATTTCCGTTGATGAATCCGGGAACAGATGAAATCGACTTGAGCTTTCGAAGCAGTGCGTACTGTGAAACTAAAATTCCAATCGAAGGATCTGCGCCACTGTCAAGCAGAAACTGTGTGAGCCCAATCAAATTTTTGCAGGCTGCAATGTGCAGAGAAGTCAGTCCATGCCAGTTCTGATTTACATCTGCGCGCTGCGAGATCCGATTTCAGCAATGAATGGTAGAGGAAACAAGTTAACTCACTTTCACCATAGCCCGCACAACATTTTCGAGGCCAAGCCCAACAGCTGATAGGAAATACGAAGGCAGCTGAATAGACGGTAGCTCTTCAATACCACCAGCTACTGCTTGATTGCCTTTGCCGTCTTTTGTGGCTGCAGATTTAGTTTTGTCACCATTGGGTGCAACTGTTACTGAAATCCGTTTGAACTTGCTCACGACTTTGCCGGTACCAGATTCCCGTGCAACATACTTCCACAGATTTCCGCTGCCTTTGATAACTATAGGTGAATTCACGCTGAGTGGAAACCCCTTCTCAAACATAGCGATGCAAACTGGTTCCATTGATTGCCCCATTGCGGAATAAAATGCCTTGTTCGCGTGCAACGGAAACTTTTTGCGAAGTGCTGAACTACTGAGGTCCTCCAACAACGCCAGCGCATAGGGTATGCTTTGGTCAATAATTGCCAAATTTATGAGGTGGAATACTTCTGTTCAATTCGAGAGAGTACCCAAAGTTGTGAAGGTACGTTACGTGTCGTGAGATTGGAGCATTGTGATAAAAGTCATTAACAATTGTGTACTGCGAAGGGATCACGAAGGTCACGAACCTGTTCTAGACTTCTTTCTTCGTTTCTTCTGCAATAGATTACTTAATTTCCCGAGACCCAGTCGTTTATCATCTTTAAACTTGGGCTCTGAAAGTTTCGGTACTGTAAGTTATTAACTTGAGTTGGACTCAATGCGATATCACCTCTGTATGGTTTCCTTGCGACTCCTGGAGCCAGAGTGCTCGATACACCAACAGATACACCTTCAACTCTGAAGCGAGTCTCAAGTTTTTGCAGTGCATAGAGACACCGTCGTTGTCTCTGTTGTCGCGTGTCTGCCATTCTGAACTCGGCGAACGACGCGGCACGCATAGCTATCACGGTAGGAGTTCCAGTACCGGAACCTGTATTATTCACGGAGCCTGCATACTTACGCGATGGGGACGCGCTCCCCGCTTGATTGGTGCTGACTGTGAGTCCCGCCTGCTTCACAAAGAGAGACTTGAGAGCCCCGTTGGAGTTCGAGCTAACAGCCCCATAACTTCCGCCGGAAGTTGCGGAAGACGCAGAGGCTGTGGACTTTGTGCTTCCCATGCGCTTGCGGATGTTGAGGAAGGCCAGCGAGCCCATCCCACTGCCGCCGCTGCTCACGCTCGAAATGGAGGACGCTGACGCGAGACTGACACTGTCCGGATCGCGGTCGAGCTGCTTTGCGGAAGCAGGGCTCGCTGCCGGGCCCGGGTTGGCCGTACGTTTCATGTATCGGTGCCTTTGAGTGTCTGCAACTTGTTCGATGCTCTCTCAAACGCTCTGACTTCCAACAGCTGAAACGATCGCGGCTCGAAGATGGAAGTGTAATCAGAGGTGGGAGCTCGCAGAGTCAGTGGGGGTCCACGCAAAGACTGCTAACAATGGTAGGTCAGTCAGCGGAGGGTTGTGGAAAAATCGTGACCGCGCAGAAGCAATGGAAGCTTCCGACTCTTCCTACCTCACTAACATCATCTTCTTCCGAGTAGAAATGTATTCTTGGTTGGAAGCTACAGGTTGAAAATCTTTTGCGAAAACAGTGTCAGGGCTAAACAAAATGCCAAATCAGTTTAGGCCATTATGCGAGGCAAGAGATGATTTGAAGGACAGAAAACAGCCTGATTCATGTCAGAACTCGTTGCATTACAAGCGAAGCCGCCCGCAGAGGGTGGGAAGCACATCGTGTCTTCCGACCTCGACATACTGGACATTCAGGCCGGGATGGTTGGACCCGGTAAGCACCTTGAAGTGGGGTTTGAATTGACGTCTGTGGAAACTGTGCACGAGATGAAGTTTCCTCTGCTTCCTCAACACAACAGACGGGATTCCGTACGCAGAAGGTATCTTCCGAATCCCAAGTGCAACCTTGCCACAGCCTGCTTTAACTCTTACAATCAACAACACACTATTTCAGCACCGAAATATTTCATCCAAACGTGTTTTTTCTTCAACCCCGATGACCTGCCCAACGGCACCTTACGGTGCAATGTGTTACGACTGTTTTTCAACTTACTCGTTCTTTCTGCGTGCTACCTTCATTATAGACACATCTTGTGATCTTACATCATTGGGAATATTGGTAATATTCATCATTGCCCTGAATTCAACTTATCACATTTCATCATTATATCTCTAATTTCCATTTGCTTCTTGTGTGTGTATGCCAAATTGATCTCAAGCTGAAAGGACCAAAGTCACAGAGATCAAATAAGGTGAGCAAAACTCAACCTCAACTGGATCAGATCTTGGGAAGGGTTTTTTTTGCACGTCGGAAAGCCAGGACAAAGGGTCAGATCTTGAATGTGATAAAGTCATAACACTGACTGTATTGAACTGAAGGGGAACAAAAGGAAAGGAAGTCAGCTTAAGTAGCAGAACTAATGAAAAAACAACATAACAAAAACAAAATGATAAAATAATGAGATTCCAAAGATAGTTAGTTCTGGAAATAGTTCCTTTAGGAATCTTTTATTTTAAAATTCTATAGAATTATTCAAATTACTCTCATTAAAAAATAATATGTATTAAGATACTACTTATTTTAATATTTAAGATTCTTATAGATGTGCTCATTCTGGAAATAGATCCTAATCAAATGGAATTAGAAACAAAACTGAAACCAACACAGTGTCATGGATTATGCATAAGAAAGTGAAGCAAGGTTCATAAAATGAAATGAGCGTTGGAGAAAACTTGGCAATATGTCAACACTTGGCAAAATTTTATTAAAATGCAACCCAAACCTAGTGACATCATCAATATTTATTGTTTTGCAAATAAATGTGCCTCACAATCAAGTTGCAAAGAAACAAAAAGCTAATAGCTGAAATGTTTTGGAAAGAAACTGCAGCAAACACAGGTGCCCCAACCCACTTCCCCCTGTTACTAACACAAGAACCATACATGCCCCATCACACATGTAAAGACTATAAGTTAAAGTAAAGTTGAAGCTGTTCTGACTATTGGGCCAGGTCTGGCGAGAAAGAATAGAAGAAAACTGCCATAGAGCTATTGGGGGAAGTGGTAGAGGTAGAGTGGATGCACATAGATCTACAAAGGGAGGGCAATCACTGCTAGGTAAAGCTGAGGGGCTGTTGGCTGCTTCAGCCCAGCTCGTTGGGTGCTGGAGGGGCTCACTGAGTGCAGCCACCTCACTGAGGTGCATTGCTGCCAACCTGGCAAGCTGGATGAATTTCATATGGCTGTGCTGGTACTACTCACACCTGGCCAACTGATCCTTGTCTGAGGCCTCAGCCACAGTTGTTTGATTGCCTTGCCCTGGCCGCAATTGGGTTGAAGCCTAAGTTGAGGATAGATGCAGCCTGCTGCCTGACATCTCCACCAATGCCTTCAGGCATGGCATCAATATTTCCTCCTGTGCAGTGGCCACACTGACATCATAGATGGCAGCATATTTAGTACAATGTGTCTGAACCTTTTCCACAGCCACAGCCAACACCTCTGCCTCCCTCCAGGCTCCTGGGTTATTGAAGTCCACATGGCTGATGTAGACGTCCAGAACTGTAGCATTGTAGGCTGTTTGGGCTTCATTTTCTGCAAAAACTGGCCCAAGGATCTGGCTCCACACTGGCACACTCAATGCCATGCTCTCAAGAGAGTGCAGTACCACATGTAACAGGATGTGAGACAGAGTCATACTCTCAACAGTCTGGTAGTGACAGGTTGGACCACCACAGCTGGCAAAGGAAGCCTGATGAGTGACCCCATGGGGAGTCCAAGACCACAGGTGTGTTGGGATCTGTATATGATCACTGCTAAATTGCATGAGTCTGTTGAGTATGGAGGCTGGTGAGGTGGGATGCATTCAACAGCATTGATTGCAGCAACACTGGCATCACCTACTCCACCATGTGCAAAACTGCAATGGATGTACTCCTGAATGCACCAAAAACTGCATGGAGACTGTTGTTTTGCAATTTCTGTGCCAGTGCAGCTTCCTTTGTTGTGAGAGGTCATAAGGCCCAGCCATACTCCACCTGCAAATGAATGAAGATGGGATACAGTCTGAGAGACTCAAGGGTCCAAAACCCATACCCATTAAACCCACACAAGTGAAGAAAATTCAGAGTGGACTCAGCTGTCTTCAGGCATACCTTGAGGGGTTCCTCCAACACCTTTCCCAGACATGACCATCCCCAGGTACTTTGCTATTTGGACTACCTGCAGTTGGACCTTTCTGAGATTGATGTCCAGATCCCTTGTGCTGGGATCCAGCAGGATCTTGGTCTTGGCTGGCACCCAGATGATGCCCGCCACTCCACTCATGGCAGCCATCCAGCAACTGTTGGGTGGATTGGCAGTTGCTGATGAGGGATGTATCATCTGCAAAGAGGAGTGAGTTAATGTGAAAATCCAGACTGATCTGGTAGGTTGGGTCCTGAAACTTTTGCCCGCAACTTGGGCAGCAAGTTGATGCTGAGGTTGAAGAGTGGCAGAGCCATCACTGTCCCCTGCAGAAGACCTTGATGGACATTGATGGGATGAAACTTGGAGCCTAGGACCATCAGTAGAGATGTGTTGAAGTCAAACAGTGACTGAAGCAGGGGGACCAACACTTCTCTTGTAAAAGTAACTTCAACCACATTCTAATGGCAACCACCAACTCTTCAAGATTCAACCACACCAGCTCCTGGTTGGTGCAATCATATGCTGCCTGGACATCCATGAGCACAGTGGCATGTTCCTCATATTGGACCAACAGCTCATTGAGGTCCATGACTTGGTCAGCTGTTGAGCAATTGGGGTTGAACCCACCTTGCACAATGTTGTATGCCCTGTTGAGGGTGATCTGCAGCTTGGGCCTGAGCAAACCTTCAAAGAGCATGCATAAGCAAGACACAAGAGAAATGGGGAGGTAATCAGCAATGTTCTGGATGTCCCCTTTTTGCTTCCACACCAGTGCCATATTGGCACTGTTCAAGCATGGTGGCATTGCCTGTAGCCTGATGAGGATGACAAAGAGCTTCTGAAGTGTTGAAACTGCCTCATTGAGGTCTCATGCATACTTCAGAAGCTCCCCATGGATTGCATCCTCTCCTGTTGCCTCACCCAATGGTGTATCCAGCATCAACTTGTAGATATCTGCCTCCTTGCAGAAACCATATGTATATATTCCATTCAGGGGGATCAGAGGCTGCTGTGGGTCCATCAGCTCAAGGGGATGGGCATTGGGCTGGTTAGTACCAGTGGGCTCAGCATGTCAGCATATTCACCCAACTTAGCTGGGTCAAGTCCAGTGTGGGAGTGGCTGTTGCACTTGCATATGCACACAATCTGCATTGCCTCTCCTGTAGGGTGATACACCCTCTCATCAGACAGGCTTATTAAGAACATGGGTGGACCCCCCTTGAACTGGACCACCCCCACAACAGCTCATGCACAGCTAACCAGCCAATCTGTGACAACTGTCACAGACTGTTCTACCAGCTCCTGCCTCTGGACCCATGTTAGGTTCATCTGGTTGTTGCAAGCTTCTTGGATTATGTCATAAAGGGTCTAGAACTAACCATCCACCAGACAGAAACTGAACTTGAGTTCACCTTCATACACTTCCTGTTCAGAGAGGAGGTTGCATATGTTAGTACAGACAAAAGGTGGCTTCTCATGGTCACTTGATATTGCAATGTCAAAAGTGAGAGGCCAGTGGTCTGAACCAACAGCCCTCAAGTGTAATGCAACACCAGATTGGACACTCTCTCAGTTGGTTTTTGCATGAGGGAATACCAAATCTGTGGTCCATTCCATGTCCTCCACCCACTGCCATATCCAATCTCACTGGGCCACATCTGATGTGTTACTGGAGTCCCCAAAATGCATTGAGTATGTGTTGAAGGCCCCCACTACCACCATTGGGTACTCACTATAAAGCTTACTTAGCCTGGCCTTCATCTGCTCAAACTCCTGCAAATGTTCCACATTCAAGCATAGTGCAAGGTAGGCAACAACAATTATTGTATCCCCTATGAGGAAGCTAGTTCATTGGCCATCATTGTCCTCTTCCACAGCTCACATGGTCCATTTGTCATTCACTTTTGCTCACAGAGGAGCTTGAACTGTCTGGAGGCATCTGTTGGCTGCACCCAGTTCACCTCCAAAGTGAAAATATCTGCCTGGGTCCCCCTTTGTGATGTGGCTCATCTTGCACAGGTCACATTTGAGAAGGCCTTTAACTCCTCATACTGCAATTTGCTGCAATGCTCGAATTCATGCGCAAGGGATTCCCATGGGAGGTTCCAACACATCATTCTTGCTACTCATGCATGCTGACACATTGCTAGTTCTTAATAAAGAGGCTATAGAATTGCCATTGGGCTCATAGCTGGAAATGTAGAAGATGTCCTGTAGGTGTCTGAAGGTCCAGACCACCAGCTTCAGATTTCAACAAAGTTCCCTCCCTTAACACTAACTCTGTTGCTGCCACTGTCGGCAGACCTGGCAATGTCAGTTCCAACTCTTTTGCTGGGGCAAGGGAAGCCGCAAAGGCTATCCATGCTGCAAAGAAGGCACCTGACAAGAAGGGAAATGCGATTTAGAAAACTCCCATGCTGCTGGAGCTGCTACCACTGCAAACTAAGCTGCCAAGAAGGGAGAGACTGCCAATGGTGCCAGTAAGGCTGCGAATGGAAACGCAGTTACAAAACTCCAGCCACTGGTCATTCAACTGTTGCCAACCAGGTAGTGCAAGCTGACCCCAGTGTCACCAATGCCAACAGTGCACCTTACAGCATCTTGAAGCCACCAGCCGCTGCACAAACAGTCACCGATGCATTCAGCAACCTTGCAAACTATGCAACTACATTTCAATATTGTGTTTATGCAACATATTGCTCATCAATTGATTCAGGTCTACGCGGTTAGCACGTCCCTCCTCGGACTCTCCAGTGGTACAGGCTCCCAGCAAATCAAAGCCATGGCGAACGCTGGTTACCAACACGAGATCCTGGAGTCCATTGAAGCCATGAAAATGGCCACCTTTATAAATAGCAATGGAGGCGCGGCTTTACAAGTCTTGGTCCAAAACACCCTATGCGTCCTGAATGGTCTTCAATTCATTGCCAACATACCAAACATTGCTATTGCCGCAAAAATCGCGGCACTGATTGCGACGTGAGATTGGGTTGACTGAGGAACTGACGCATGTTGTCATCGACAGGGATGCCACGATCCTACCCAATATCACTGCTCTGGGTAAGCTCTCAGGAGAGCAGAACCTTCTGTTCTTTAACTCCGTCGGACCTCTGATGCCCAATACGATCCCTGTGCAAGCGATTGGAAGCGCCCAGCTTTTGCAAGCGCAAAAGACGCTTGGATGCGCCGCCGCGTAGCATAAGGAGTCCTAAAAGAAAAAGTTTTCCGCTTTCTTGCGTACACTATTGCAGTTGCATCCATAAAAAAGTAATATTTGACACACATTTTCCTGTTGAAACAATAAGGAAAGCTTCGGACAGTTTGCAAAAGGGTGGCTCAAAGTATACCCCGAACGACAGAAAAGCCTTGTGTGGAATACATTTGGAAGAAGATAAAATTTATGCTTGTTGCGTGGAAAAGTACTGTTTGGTGAAGCTTGGATGTTCCCACCCTCGCAGACCCTTGGATGGAATTTTGTTTCACTCTGAGATGTACATCTCATCTTGTGATTTGATTTTTTGTGTTACTAAACAGTTATAAACATGAGTTAGCCGTCAGAATTCATCAACTCAGCTGGTCAGTTTTATGTACCTCGTGTGTTTCGCACTTTTATTCTTGCGTGACGAATGCTTCACCCAAGCCAAGGAAAACGAATTTAATCTCAGCCTGCAAAAAATCTGCCATCCGGGTATACATGGTTTTTCGAAACGTATGTATACCTTGTCAGCTAATCAGCTGTAACCACATGACCCTTTTCAAATTCAGCTAAAGCATTTCCAAACCGAGAGTGTGGAACTCCGAAGCTTTTGCAAATCGACCAAACCGACAGGTCGGGATTGTGTTGCGGGGTTGAGAGGTGCGAAAGTCCTGTGGGATGCTTCTTACGATTTATGAATCCTTAGACCTTCTTACGAAGGCAAGGATTTGGAGTAGGAATTTTCCTTTCGGTAGATTCTTTGAATTGTTTGCCAAACAGCGACGACGCGGGTTAGTAACAAGGGACATGATATTTAATTGACGTACATGAAACGTATTTTTTGATCCAAGTCATATTCGTGCGTGTAGTAAACTCTGGCTTCAGCTTTTCTTCAAAGAACCAGAGGGTGATCGAATTGTCTGGTAGATTGGTGAGTCGTAAGCAGGATCTCAAACCTACTCATTTCTGAGTCTCTAGTATTACCCAGGATAGAGCGATATATGTTTGCGGCCCACTTTAATTAGAGTGGCCGACGCCTTGCAGTGATTCATGATCTGGCGAATCCTTATTCTTGTTAAAGATTGATGTAAAGGCACCAACCAGCATTTCAATACAAGCAGAATGTATGGAATATTGGATACCTGGGCAATTAGTTTTAAATACGTAGTGTAACTTGTGGTCAAATTATTAATGACACAAAAAAAAAAAAAATTTAAAAAATATCTTGACATGGCTGGGAAGTACTTGCCACGCAGAAGAAGATGCGCTTTAAAAAGGGCACCGCATTCATCCATTCTTTAACCCATAATCGATGCCCTTTAATGTGGAGTTCGAATCAGTGCACCTCAATAAGCCCGAGTACCTGAGTCTGGCGCCTGTAAGTGAAGTTTATGACTGGCCGGAAGTAGAGCATTTTTGCTTCTGCGTCCTGTTGGCCCCTGCCGAGAACCCGCAATAGGCCGAGCCGTGAATGCCCGGAGGATTCAACTTTTTCACCACTGTCACCCATTCTGTCACATCTTCCTCAGGGTTTCTCTGTCTCCAATGTTTTCTCGGCAGTGCCCAACGCCATCAGCAATTTTGCAAAACCCTCTACCACGGCCTTGCCGGCAGTGACCGCCAGCGCAAAATCCAGCATCTTGGTCTGCGATATAGGTCTCGTATCCAATAGCATAGATGAAATCGCTTGCATCGCCTGTGATCTGTGAAACCGGGTAATGCATCCGTGATTACTTTGCCTAAAGGGTGACCCCCCCAAACATCTGTTTCAGGATTGCTAGCAAGAAAAAAAGTCAATTAAAGGCAAAACATAACGTCAAAGTATTCACTTACTAAGGGTAGTTTGTTTTTTTGAATGCGGAAGACGCATGAGCAGTTATCAATACAGCATTGGGACTCGGAAGCCATGACTCACACCCTGTACTTGCAGCTTGAGCCTCCATAGCTTGGGTTTCAACGGCTGCGATCGTAATCTTCGTCGAATTCATGAGAAAGGCGATGCGACAAAGGTTATCCCTGCTGCAAAGACTAAATTCAAAAAACCATCCTGAGGCAGGACTCGCGATTGCTCTTCACATTATCTCTATAGGATTTGTCAAGAGGAAACTTCGGCATCAGCGATCTCAACTCATTGATTGCTTGCTTCCATCACGATCACATGGACCTCATCACCATCATAGTCAAGGTTGCGGTAGGAACACATATCTGGATGAACACTGATGGCATTGCACTCCCAGAACTCTAGCCTGACTGCTCTCATGAGAATGGATGATCACCGTCATGCAGAATATTTTCACTCCATGTACTGTCCACAAGACTGTCGTTAGTTGTCTTCACAGCAGGACCCTGACCTTGCTCTTCCATTTGACCAGTATCTTCACGGAGTTATCATCATACATTGAACATACTGCCACTCCTTTCATCGAAGTTGACGGTATTGTTCCAGGCCTGATATATTTCAGGTGACCTCTTCTGCTGGCCATTCTATCTCAGATAATGTGAGCAGATTGAACTGTGTTAATTCCACCAACCATCATGTTGGAGCTCTTAATATCCAAGTCACTGAACTGTTCAACATTACTAGCAAGAAAGTCACTCTACCCTCAACATTACCTTGCAGATGATCTCTACACTTTTCATGCATCGGACGAAAGCATCATGGCTCCCTGATTATGTACCTCAAATAGACCACAAATGTAAAGCAATTTGACATCATGCAAAGTGTTTATACAAGGACAATCAGTGAAATGAGTGATTAACTCAGTCAACATAGATGTGCGAAGGGGTGTTAACCTAGTGACAAAATGGGAGACCAGTTTGGCACTCATACTCGTTAGTCCTGGCATCAGCCAGCAACTAAACGCTCAACCCCGC
>MU615082.1:0-18671 GCA_025201725.1 Chytriomyces sp. MP71 | reverse complement strand
ACTATTTCCTTTCGCGTTGCAGGTTGGTTTTTTATTTATTTTTCCTTACCTGGCTTAGCGGTCGTTTTCATAGTCACCTCGAGCGGGAAATATCACGACAGTCCCGTATTACTGCTCTCCTTTATGAAATCTGTCAACAGCGCAGGCTTATTATCCGATTACTTGGTCAACCTCGCGGAATCGTTTGTCAAACTCTTCGTGTTGAGAATTATTCAAAGTCCGTTGAACGAATTGAGTACAACCAAGTCAAAACTCATGGCCAACATCAAGTTCGGTAATCCGAAAGGACTTTCCACTCATGTGACAGTCAAGAATGGTTAGATTTTCCTGGATACTCGAATAGCTGACATTTCATTTCCTTTGTCAGACTATCCGCAAATGTTTGATAAGATTTTCGACGTTCTTCAATTCCTTCGCGACTCCGTGATTGGAGCTGTTGACCTGCAATCCCAAGATTGGACACCCGAAAATGAACTCTTCGTACACGTCCTATTCCCCATGCTTTTTGATACACTGTCAAAAGCATGCCTCGCTCCTTCCATTCCGGATAACTCCGAAGATATGGAAAAATACGGAGACTTTTGCGATCTCATTCGAAAATTTGATACTCGTCTGAAGGAGGCCCGGCTGAGCTTCCCAGAAAACGAAAACTTTGAAGAGTTCGTGAAGACAGGTCGACTTCAGTATGCAAGGAGGCGAAAAGCACACATGTTGCTGCACATTCGCGAAATTATCGAGAGTGAAGATCAAAACACTTACGAAGTTGAAGAAGCGACAGAAAGGGGTCTGAAATCAGAAATCTTTCCGATACCAGCTTCATTTATTAATCTTTCGTTCTTGCTCCAGGCTCTCTGCGCTCTCTGTATGCGGCAAGGATGGGCCTGATTGGAGGCAAACTGGAGACTTCCATGCCACAAGGAAAAGCCGGAATGACGGAAAAACACGGACTAGAAGCTGATGATGTTTCCTTTCGACTTCCGAAGTGCCATGTGTCCGTTCAAGCGCAAACTCTTGTCGAGCAAGCCTACCAGACACTCACAGAGGCTGTCAACATGGATTCCGAAAGGTGATTTATTTTCATTTAGCTCATGACGACGTGTCACAGTAATGAAATTAATTTATAGCGCGAGCGAGCTTTATTTTTGCACGCGGGACATGTTTGACCTTTTCCGTTCGGTCGCGCCTATTCTTCACGCAGATGATCTGCTGAATTCTCCTGCGCGAGCAGCAATCTTTTTCAACGATACATTGTACATCTCCCATCATCTTCTCACCCTTGGATACCAATTTCAAAAACGACTACCGGAACCAGTGAGCAAGTTTGCAACATTCCTGGACATGGTTCCATTCTTTCGCGCTTTGGGAGAACGTTATTTTCGAGCACAGTTGGTGAGACTGAAGCCATACGCGTTCGGTAAATTGACAACTCCATTCAGCGTAAACAACGCGACATCATTAAAGCGTTCATTGCGGATGCTGGGGGGTTTTCGCAATTAACAGACGACTCCAGATTTGAGACGGTTGAACGATGCGCTAAGCAAGCCATAACTCACTTAAAGGGCTTGAGCAGAGTTTGGAAGGTGAGGTTATTTCATTTTACGGCACCTCTTAATCGAATTTGAAAAAACAGTCCATTCTCTCCGTAGAAATGTACCTCAGCTCTTTGGGACTACTTGTGGATTCGTTTTTAGATCTGGTTGCCAACGAAACTACATGTTTGGGTGAGGTCGCTAAAGGGGAAGCCCACCAGTTACGGTATATTCTCGGGATCATTTGCAAAGTGGAAGAATATTTCCAGACACGCGTCGGAAAAACAGCGGAAAAGGTTGTCTTACCTGGTTTTTCATCGAGCTCTAGTGTTGATGTCTGATTTGTTTAGGTGGCCATTCGGAAGTACGTCTCCAATTGGGACAACTTCCTTTTATTGAAAGACCGCTTCTCTTCCGTTTAAGGAAATAAACCCTTAAAGAAGTGCTTTGGCGATTGGCGCATCCAACTCCTCAGGAGTGACTGAGTGCGCATGACGCGAGATCAAGTTACCGTCCTTGCTGACAAGGAACTTGCCAAAGTTCCACTTGATGTCGGAACTGTCTGGGCCAGCCTGCTTGAGCCATGCGAAGACAGGGTGCGTTCCCGGACCGTTGACTTCAACTTTCTGGGTCAGGTCAAACGTGACGTTGTAAGTTCTGCTACAGAAGTCCACAATTTCCGCCTCCGAGCCAGGCTCTTGCCCTCCAAACTGGTTGCATGGGAAGCCTGGGCGCAGAACTGTGATCAGGCTCAATTTATTGAACGTGCTAACTCACCGATCACAACAAGACCCTGCGGACCGTACTTCTTGTTGAGGGCCTCGAGGCCCGTGTAATGTTTCGTGTACCCGCAAGCACTGGAAGGGAGAGGGGGGGAGGAGGGGCTCAGCTAAACGGACGGAGAAGTACAGGCCCATCCAGGATATACCTGGCCACGTTCACGATGAGGACGGCCTTTCCCTTCAGATCGGCAAAGTTCAGGGGACCCTTTCCGGCAATGCGGTTCACGCTCAGGTTGTAGAAGCTGGCCATGGTTCCGTGAGTGAAAGAAAAGCGGCCAATGAAGAGGAAGAAGACCGCCGACGAGGCCGCGCCGCCGCCACCGAAGAGCGGCGACGCCCTCGTCTCGTCGGACGACCCGGAGCACCCGGTGCGTGTACCGCGCCCCGCTACGTGTGCGACTGACCCCGTCGCCGACGCAGGCCAACCTGATCCCGGAGCTCTGTCGGCTGATGTACACCCTCGGCTGGGTGACTGGCACCGGGTACGTTCCGCTCGGCTCGCGTTGTTGCGTGGGACCGCTCTCCCGCTGATGCGGCCGAACAGGGGCGGCATCACTATCAAGCACAACAACAACATCTACGTTGCACCGTCGGGCGTCCAGAAGGAACGCATTAAGGCTGAAGACCTCTTTATCGTCTCGCCATCTAAACAGGTTCTCCGTGCGCCGCCGGCGTCCAAGGGCTGGAAAATGTCACAATGCACACCGCTGTTCTTCAATGCCTACGACATGAGGAACGCGGAAGCGTGTGTTCATACCCATTCCCAGCACGCCGTTATGGCCACTTTGCTGTGGAAGGGAGAGACCTTCAAGGTGACGCATCAGGAGATGATCAAGGGGATACGGATTGGCAGCACCAAGAACAATCTCAAATATTACGACACTCTGGTTGTGCCGATCATTGAGAACACCGCCGAAGAAGAAGATTTGAAGGATCGTATGGAGGAGGTGATTGCTTCACTCGTGATGTGTACAGAACCAAGTTCTTGATTCTCGTTTGTGTCAGGCGATGAAGAAGTACCCAGACTCAAATGCAGTTCTCGTCAGGTAAGCCAAATTTCGAATTTGTTTACACTTTATTGAAGAGCTTTTGGACCCTGCCAGACGTCACGGAGTTTATGTGTGGGGCGAAAATTGGCAAAAAGGTAAGCTCTATTCCTTGGTCCTTCCTTTATTCCCGACCTTCCTGACTTACCCATTTCATAGCCAAGTCCATGACGG
This sequence comes from Chytriomyces sp. MP71, assembly GCA_025201725.1. Lineage (NCBI taxonomy): Eukaryota > Fungi > Chytridiomycota > Chytridiomycetes > Chytridiales > Chytriomycetaceae > Chytriomyces > Chytriomyces sp. MP71. Next base: position 15,140 of record MU615082.1, on the reverse strand, counting down.
AATGTTATGACTACTTGTTCGAAATCGCCGTCAAAATGAAGCTCGCGGGAATGGACCCGGAACTTGTCCCTGAAGATTCTGAATACAAGCACATTTGCAATGGAAGTGCTGACCACAAGCACTAAGATTCCAAATTTAACCAGGCTTTGTCGTTCAATAAAGAAATACAACGCGTCCAATTTGTATCACTCAGAATTGAGGAAGAAACACAAGCAGCACACTCATCCAAAAACCCCACTTAACTCATTATTCTAACCATTTTCATCCAGTCAGGGCTAATTCCAGGACCCTCCTTTTGCACCCTTCCCGCGCGCTAACTAAAACGTAAACAAATAAAATCCTTACATCCACTTCCTGCCGCCCATGAACATTCCGTTCGTCCCAATTCCTCCGCCAGAGCCAGTTCCCTTCTTGGAAATGATGACAGGAGCCTTTTCGCATACTTTTGCGAGAGTGTTTTCGTCTGCGCTCATGCCCGCGCACAAAATCTTGGAGGCGCGGATGAACTCTCCGCGAACCTCAAATAAAGTCTCCTTGTCAACGGGACGTCCGATATTGTTGGTCGTTTCGAAAGGGTCCTCCACTGACAAGGAAATTGGAATGTCAGAATACTCCCTAAAATCAATACCGAGTAACGTACCGCACAACCAGTAACGATCCTTGACCGCGCCACTTCGATTTATTTCTTGCTGTCTGTCTTTTGTCCATCCTTTGTCTTCTTTGGACAAAACGCTCCCTGTCCTGACACTGGCAACTCCTGAACCGGCGGACTCGGGTTAATGCCCTCCTCAAGGCAAGAAAGATGTGCATCATCCTCACCATGGACATATGGAAATTCGGCACTGTAGTATTTGAAAAAGGCCACGAGCAGCTCTCCAACTGATTCCGTATTTGTGCAGGTCCAATGGCCCTCTCCCACCAGACGGGCCACGTCCTCGTAAAAGTACACATTAAAGTCATCTACCTTGACCTCGGGAATGGCTTGCGTAACAGATTCAAGAGTTCCATCGGGGGCAAATTTTTGCAGACATGGGAGGACGCCGCGAATTTGAAGAAAGTGAATCACCATCAACACGAAACAGTAACTAGTGAACGAAAAAGTTAGAGAAAGACTGCCATCGAAGGGTAAAGAAAAATTACCTCGACAGAGTCCCAAAATATGGCTCATTGATGTTTCTCTGCTTAGACCAGTACTTGACGATAAATACTAACTCGCGGAAACGCGGGTCGATTTGGGAGTAGGATTTCAAAAGGCGCGTGTTATACATGACCAGGCTGCTTTGGAATCCAATATCACACCGAATGCCGCTGCAAGAATAATTAGCTACCAGTTGAAGATTGACAAAAACACTTACGTAATTGGATCACGAATCTTGACAATCGGAACGCGAGCGCGAGTCAGCATCTTGACATCTCGCATGCCGGCTGAGTCCGGAATATTGTTAATACATTTGAAACTAGAAAGCTACACATTGCATCACCATTCTTCATTACAACCCCAAGTTTTTCAACCAGTTGAGCAGTCGTAAATTTCGCATAGTTATCATTCAGGGAAATCGATAAGTCCATGTCGGCGTTAGCTAAAGAAAATCCTAGCGCCGTCGAGCCGAAGTGATGAAGGTTCGCATCTGACGGAACGCGTCAGAAAACAACGAGGCAGGGAACGGGACAAACCAGGAAACGCCCGTCTCGCAACATCCAAAACTGCCCGAAATGCGACCTCCTGCCGCATCCTTTCATCCATCGTGGGACAAATATGGATACAAAGCTCAATAGACTCGTGCGTTAATTGATCAAAGTAGTTGCTGGTCAGTTTGGATTCATCCACGCGCAACTTGGATGTTTGAATTTCCTTCACGATTCGTAAATCCGCACACGCTTCTGGACTCTTTGACTCAGCACCGTTGGTTCCGTTAGAGTACTGGGGTGTAGAAGAAACGCGGCGAGACGATGATGAAACCGAGAAGTTGGGCGAGTTCGTAAGGGCGCCGTAATTCTCTGTTCGAAACTGTTCGGGGGGGTTGAAACTCAAAGATGGCGAATATGTTGGTTGCTGATTTCCAGCGTTGTAGGAATTGAAATGCGTAGTCGAGTACTGCCAGCCCTGTCCAGTTACAAATGGATAGTTCTGTTGTTGAGACTCAAACGGGCTGACGAGCGGGTTCAATTTTTTGGAACTGTTGCCGTTGCCACTAAGGGACACTGTGGAAAATGAGCGCGAGTTCGACTCGCTAAATTCCTTGGACGCTCCATGATCGAAACTTAGGTTGCGGCGCAACAACTCGGACGGAACCAAACGACCCGCGTCACCAGCAACTGTCAATTCCTGCTTCGCGACGCGCTGATCAGATCCCACATTGTTTCGGAATACAGAGACTCCTATATTGACGTCGGGAGCGCCCCAAATGTTTTTTGCCTCAGAGTTGGGCAAAAGCAGAGGGGAACTGTCAGCGACAAAAGGACGGGGAGACATAGTTCCCAAAGGAGAATGCTCATAGTTTGACTCTCTTTGCTGTTGAGGGAGAAGGGTCAAAAGGTTATGGTGCTCGCGATTGTTCAACTCACAGATGTGGCAGTGTCCATCGAAAACGTGGGAGGCAATTTGAAACCAGACGCGGAGGAATCATTCTGGGTCGCTGCCATAGACAAAGCGCGTCCACCTTCCGAGCGACCTGAATTCATTCCACCATGTTGTCCAATCGTGCCAAACCGAAGCTCGAACGATGCCCGAGAATGTCCCGAAAACATCGGGCTCGCGTTGACTCCTCTTCGATGAGGGGCATTTCCTGCTGAAGGTGGAATGCCAACAAGGGCTGGCGAAACCAATTGCCTTTGCTGTTGGTTCCCGTTGACCGCCGCCACGTTCTGAGCTTGCTCGCTGCCCGAACTAAATGTAGGACTTTTCCACTTGTCTTCAAAGCTACTTTTTGATGTATGGGTTCTGTTGATATTTGATGGGTTTCCGTATGCTGTCCCCTAACGAAAATGTGTCAGACTCATACTCACAACGCTCTCTCAGCGGACGTATTCCAGCGATAAATGCTTAGTTTCCTTACCTGATCCGAGTAAGATCCAATCCAAGTATTCGCCTCACTGCTGGACGACGAGCTACCACCATCAAATGATGGCGTTCTCTTGTTTCCGCTTTCAGGGGCCTCCGGTCCCAGATACTTGAGGCCTAAGTCGTTATCTTCGTCGAAATTGAAGAGAGTGCCGACATCGTCGGGTCCAATATCTGAAGGAGAAGTAAGCATTTTTGACAATTGGCCATACATTTGCGGTTGCGCGTTTTGCGGGTGATTAAAATGCTGTTGTTGCCATGAGCTATCTGCGGTTGCGTATGGCAGGTACTGTTGCTGGCTCACGACACGACGAAAGTCGAGCATGCTCCCCGTCCTCTTTACATGCGGCTTCGCGGAAGGTGCCAATGTCGGAAACGCATAAAGACTGTGCGGATCAGGCCATTGGGTGTCCGAAAGCTCTGATGGTGGTTGCAGATGGAGGTTTAGCTGCACGTGGTTTGGGTGGCTGAGGTTGGCGTAATGCAGCGAAGGTGAGGCCGCGTCTGACAGAGTGCGTCTGTGGGTCTGGAAGAGGGCTGAGTGTTCGTGGGAGGATTTGGTCGTTGCCACATGGCTACGGATGTAACTGTGGGCGACTGGCGGGTTGTTTTGGCCGGCAGAAGCTGCGAGCGGGGGCCGCGAGGGCGACGAGCGGAGGGAGAGGGACGAGAAGGCCGCATTCGCTGCGTCGGTTTTGTTGCTCTCAACGATGGTTTTGTCCATGTTCTGTGCAGTGTTGCTGGTGGCGGTGCCGGCAAGCTCGTCCGACTCGTCTGAGTCCGTCTCGCTCCACACTCGCTCGCGTTCCCTCGCAGCAAGCTCAGCCAGCTCAGCGCGGTACGCCGAGGCGTGGACACCAGCGATCAGCGACGGATTCAGCATCGTTCGGCCTCAACGTGCGGATCTGCGAAGATTCGAGGGCCATGAGTTCAGCGTGGACGTGAAACACGGGTCCATGGACATGGATGATCTTTGCAACAAAAGTCTCATGGAAAACACGGCAGCTCACTTGTTGGCCAGTTTGGAAGTCAGGCTTGGGTTGGGGAGGAGCCGACAGCACGTTTCCACCAATTGGCAGGGTGAATTTTTCCCTTCCCCACACGACCACACGCACGTGTTTCCTACAAAGCCTTGCGCTCTTTTCTCGTTAACCTTGCTTCGTTTTTTACTTTAGAAAACGTCCTTCATTCTCTCCTCTATTGCGATGCTCATGATGCGCAAGACTGCTTCATGGTCTGGGGTTGCTTCCCTCAGGACCCACACCAGCGAAGACTGAATGTCATCCAGTGTGAAACGATGGTCATTGGCGAGCAATTGGACGACTCGTTCTTTCATTTTCAACGCGGACCATTTCAACGCATAGTTGAAATCCGTCGTTGGATCTACACTGAACATGGAAAGCAACTTGCCCACAACAAACTCATGGCCGTTTCTTGAAGCCCACTTTATGGCGTAGTCGTCGTCTGCCTCTGGATAAGCCCCGTGACAGAGTAAGAGTTCAAGAGTTTCAAGGTGGCCAAATTCGGCAGCGCGTCGCAGCGGAGCGTCGTCCGCGGAGTGAATGTCGACGCGTCCATCCTGCTCCAAGAGCACACGAACCGTGTCTACGTGACCGTATCGGGCGGCCCAAGTGAGTGCGTATGAATCGTCCACTGCTGGGTTGCAGTCTGGGTGCGACAAAAGGCGCGATACAACTGCTGTGTGGCCATTTCGTGCAGCCCATTTGATGCAGTATTGTCCATCTACTGCAACCTGCGCAGAAGGCACTTTCAAAAGTCGCTCTACGCACGACAGTTTTCCGTATTCGGCGGCAATCTTGAGGCAGAACCAATCGTTTGCAGCAGGCTCTGCGCCGCATTGGAGCAAGTAGTCGATTATCTCGAGACATCCCCTTTCTGCAGCCAAACAAAGGCCGTAATTATCAGTTGTATGCACGTCCGCCTTGTGCTGCTCCACGAGACAAGTGACTGTCCCCAAGTGGCCCAGTTCGACGGCCCACAAAAGTAAATTATCAGCGTGTGAGACAGTACCACCAATTGGGTATGACACGACTGAAGTAACACGATATAACTTGGCATGCTGAAAAAGGGCGTTGACGAGTGCGTGGGAGAGATGCGGTGAAATGGTGTGCATTATGAGCGCAAGTTCGTCTGCGAGGTCGTCAGCTATGCGTGCGCGTGGGAAACCAGTGCCACTTTGTAAGGAAAGGGCAAGTGGGTCCAGTGGGCGAGCAAGGTATGGGCGACGGTTCTCCCATCCAGATCATGATTGTTGTTGTTTTGGTGGAGGCAGAGCAGCGAGTGCAGATGGGCGTGCGCGTTCTGCAGGTCCAAGAGTAGAACCGAGCCGATGCGACGGGACACTGTAGCCAGTTGCCTTAGCTTTGGGTTGATGGGCAGCCAGCGCACAATGGCCTGGATGATCTCGGTGGGGAGATTGTTCATGACTTCTTTTTTTCCTGAACCAACCAATAGAACCATGCTGGGCCGCCGGTTCTACGTGACGATTGGAGCGCGTGGCCGCATGCGATGCCTTGGGAAGAGTGAAGGCGGCGTGTTTGTGGAGCCTCGCCTTGGCTGCGTGCGAGCGTACGACGAGGCTGTGTTAGTGTTGAACGGTCTCCTCGAGTCCCAGAAGGAGGACAAGGTGGTCCGCGGGCTCGTCCGTCTCGACACACACTGGCGTTTCAACGCGGGCAGAGTCGACTGGGATGCACTCGCAACTCAACAGCTCGACGACCCTCTCGCTCCCGCCCTCGAGCGGCTCAAGAATCGCAGGTTCGCAACCGTCACTGCTCCACGGCTCGCAAAGGCCGCAGATGCTGCCCGTATCTTCGCAGACGCCTTCCCCGGTCGCGACCCCAGCCTCGTACGCCCCTCCCTCAACGTAGAACTCAACTTTGAAAACACCCGCTGGGAGGCTTGCGCTGGGCAGCCTGTTCCCCCAAACTGGGTACGTGCATCCGCTGCAATGTTCGAAAGGGTTGGCTGACGGATCGTTCCGTGAAGGCCCTCTACTCCCCTAGGGTTACCATCAACACACACTCAGACATACCCACAAAGTACACGCTCGTATTGATGGACTTGGATCGTCCCAGCTTGTCCACGAAATCGATTCACGAATGGTGCCATTGGCTCATCACCGACATCGAAGTCACAAATCGCTTGACGATTCAACCGGGATCTTCGCCCTTCTTGGTGGCTCCTGGCAAGGACACCGCCAGTTTGACGGGCGTTTCCTTCCATCCAACCGCCCCTGTCAACGGCGAGCCTGTCTTGCCGGGCAAGGTTGTCTTTCCGTACGTCCCCCCCCATCCGGCAAACAGCAACCCACGCCAGATTCACCGGTATCTCTTGACTGTGTTTGAGCAATCGGAGGGAAAGACTGTGGAAGTTCAGTTAGAAACTCTGCGCGCCGAAGCGCTCAATGAAAGAATGGCGCCTTCTGAACAAGCTACTGTGGCTGCATGGGAAAAAGACTTTATTGGAGAAAACGAAGAGACTATGAAGGTGTTGGAGAGAGGCGCGTTTTCCACATGGGGTTTTGGCGTCAAGCATGGATTAAAGGTGGCGGGCCTTGCCTTCTTTACGTCTGGCTGGAACTTGCATACTCCAGATATCTACACTCGGTTGGGTATGTGTGGTTACAATCTTTCGATGCAGTCGTGCCAACCTTGTCTCTTCATTAGGCATACACGAGCCCGTCTTTGGCCAGTTCCCAAATAACCCTGTTACAGAAGTGCACAAACTGAACCAAGCAACACAGACTGCCACTGTTTTCGGCGATCAGCTTCTGTCTTCATTTACACTTGGCCAAATCAAAAACCTAAACGCGGGCGCGATCCCCGCCGTTCCCAAATTCAAGCTTCCTTCGCGATCATCCATCAAGGCGGAAGAGCTGAACAGGTCCCTTGCTGCTTCAGCTGCTAAAGCAAAGTCCTCTGGGAAGAATGCAGGTGGTGCAAGTGGGAAAGGAAAGAAAAGCTCTGTTCCTGTCAAGGTACTCGCAAGAGCTTCTGCTCTCTTGACTCCACGGATGCCTCGTTTAACAACGGTTGGAAGTGTCGCTGTCGTTCGGTCGAAGAAGACTGACGTCGCTGCTACCTCGATGGGTGAAGTGACAAAATCTGTGTTTCACAAGAGGGGGAGATACCACAATGTTTGAATTTCAATTGGGTTCTTGTATGTGATGAAATGGAGGAGTTGGCTTTCACAGCCTTTGCTTCGATTAGAATGACTTCGACGATCTCCCAGAGCATGAATGGGCCCGGCAACTCCGCAAAGTTGAGCTTCACGCCCATGTGAATGGAAGCATTCATCTTGATGCGCTGAGAGAACTAGCTGCGAGAAAGGGAGTTCCACTGCCTGAGCACATTGCCATGCCTGGTTCTCCAGGATTCTCTCTGGACGATGTCTTTGCACTGTTTTCCAACACAGTTTACTCTGTCGTAAATGATCCAGAGTCACTTGGATTCGTTGTCGACCATGTATTGCGGTCCTTTGCTTCAGACGGCGTGACATACATTGAGCTGCGAACTACTCCACGAGCAGTAGCAGGCGTTATGAACTTGGAGGAATATGTTTCGGCCATCGTGGGAGCCTTCGTCAAGCATACAGCTTCCGGTCCGTCCATCACTGCAAAGGTGTTGCTGTCGATCGACCGGCGGCACAACGCAGACACTGCAGCAGAAATTGTGAACCTGGCGCTCTCCTTTCCTCAGAGGTTTCCAGATATCGTCATTGGTTTGGATGTTTGTGGGAATCCGGCGCGTGGGGGAATCGCCCATCTCAAACCATCGCTGCTGCGATTCAAGCGACATGCACGCAACCTCAAACTGGTGATCCATTTCGATGAAATTGCTGAGCCTCCTGAGGAAGATGAGCTCAAGGCTATCCTTGCCTGCTTCCCAGACCGATTGGGTCATTGCACCTTTGTACCAACAGACGTATTACATACGATGCGCGAGCGTCGTATTCCAATCGAAATATGTCTATCCAGCAATGTGATTTGTAGTACCGTGGATTCGTTTGAAGGCCACCATTTGAAGGAGCTTTGGAATAGCGGCTATCCGCGAGAGTGCTTGATTCTATGCACCGATGATGTTGGAATCTTCTGCTCAGAACTATCAAACGAGTACGTGATTGCGCGACGTGTGCTGGGACTTTCGCGGCGAGAAATGGAGGAGTGGGCGGCGTTGGTGTATCGTACTTACGCTAATTGATGACGAACCAACATTTGAGCTATGAGGAATAAAGTTTCGATCGGGTAATAACGATTTCGGGTGGCCAAGATGAGCAGCGTCCCACACCTTAAGGTATCTACTTCAGATGCGGGCGACGACGAACATTTCGATGATGGGGAGGATAAAGACGGATCGGGGGACGAGGAGTCAGAGTCGTCGGGCGAGCTCGGTTGGGTCGAGAACGAGGATCCGGTCCCGAGTCAGCAAGCGCAGCACAAGTTATCATTTTCGCAGGTGAGCGCTCATTTCGCGCTACTGTTCAGTGCAACATTAAGAGACTCAATCAGGTGCAACCGTTGAGGGAGGAAGGCACATCCACTCGCTTGCAACGGATCAAACACAACCCCGATCCTCGCCATCCCGCAAGTTACTCTTCAGACGGGGAAAATTGGGCAACTGACAATGATAGCGTGATTGAGGAAGATATGGATGACTTCGAAGGCGGGTTGACTGGATCTATGTTGAGTATCGAAGATTACGGCGATCATTACGGAAGCCCGATGCGCATTAAGAGTCTTGGGCGTATGGTAGATTCATCATTTGGAGCAGTATCTTCTACCTCGACCAGTCCCAGAGATTCGGAGAACCTGTCGTTTGACTACCCGCGCATTTCTGGGTCAACGCACGCGAAAGGCAGCACGGGTGATGCAGCAGGCGAATATCATTTGAACGAAACTCACGTTCATGTGAAAGATCCTCAAGAGGGCAGGAGCCAGTTGTATGCGGAGTATCAAGGGCATTTGTCGACTGGAGGACAACCTTCGTCGTTTGGCCAGAGACGCGATCTATACGACCAAATGCATGAGTCAGTAGATACTACAAAGGTACTATCAATTCCTGGTGTGAGCTCTCTTTCTCGGCAGTCGTCGTATCGGTGGGAAGAACAGCGTGATGATCCTGTCAAGGTTCCGCCGCATCCACATTTGCCTGATGAAAGTCAATCCTTATTTGACACCGCATTGATGGTATGTTGCATTATTTTGATCCTTTGTTAGAATCTGACTCTCTGTTACGCAGCAAAATCCGAAAGCACTTCTTTCAAAGCAGCGGTCAAGAACGAGTACGTTCATTACTTCTCCTACTATGCTGCATTCAAGTGTCCCTCAGGCTATTTCAACCGCAGAGTTGCTTACTGATACTGACCCATACCTCTTGAAATTGATTGCATTGACATCCCCTCAAAAAGGGTCACCCATTATATCCCCACCACCCCCTCGCAGTACAAGCCTCATTATACCAGAAAGCCAATATACAAGTGAGAGTGGCCGTACAAGCCCTTTTGAAAGTATGGGAGGCACAAGCCTGGCCAGCGGTGAAGCAACCCCCATTTCAATGAATCGCTGTTTGCCTCCTAATCTTTCCAATGCTCCAAATGATCTACCATACATACCAACAAGTTTTACTTTAGCACGATCTGAGAGGGTCAAGAGTGTGGTTGGCACCAAATATTCCCTGATGCTGCAGATCTTTGATTCTGGAGCGTCAACTGCTCATTTGCATGGATCTTTGACAAAACTTAAACATAATTCTGTTCTGAATTACAATCCTCTTGCTGTCATTCGCCATCGCCGGGAGGAGTGGCAGGCAGCTGTCAAAGGAAAAGTCCCTTCAACAGATATTCGAAAGCTTCGAATGGCAAAAGGAGGTGGCTGGATTGTTGGGAATGATGAGATTTATGAGTACATGCTAGCTGTATTGCAACTGAATGCTGTTAGAGAACCTTCATTTGTTACTTCGCAAGGATCATCTAAACCAAAGTCATCTGCACTTGAGAATGAACATTCTGCAGATAGGGCAGATCATACTGCAAACTTATCATCAATCCAAAGTCCTATCAAAATTATAGCTGGAAACATCAACCGTTTTTGGAGCATTAGACGAAGAGAAGGAAGGAAAAATGGAAAAGAAAGGACCCAAACCAATCAAAATGTTGTCCCCCCTCATGAAAATGAGAATGTAGAGCATCAAGTGGGTCAATCATCTAAATCATCAGCATTATTGTCCCAAGGTACAGCAGTGACATCAGAAATCTCAGTGCAGGCTGATGACTTTAACTACAGCCTGCAAAGCAAACCCTCTGGAGAGCATTCAATTGAAAGTGACAGTATGACTGGATCAGGTCATGGTAGACAATTTGTCAACCGTGTCAGGACTGGTACAGGTGCCTTGAATTCTATTTTAGGGAAAAGCACAAAAAAGAAAGTTTTTAGCTCTCTAAATGGTTTACCCTCAAGAAATCTTGCATCACGGCGCAGCAGCTTTGTGTCTGATGATGGACACCACATTGGAGATGATTTTTCCCAATTTCATGCAGAGCCAACCATTTTAGAAGAATCAAATTTATTGAATATGTTTCTTGCTGGTCAATTTGGTCAAGACCACAATGTTGGGTCATGGTTGGGACTTGAGGAGATCAATGAAGAATCTCAACATCTGCAGAAAGATGCATTGCAGGGTGCACTTGAGCCTGAGCCTTGTGAAAATGAGTTAAATGATCAAATTGTGCCTCATATGACTATTGAATCTGGTGATGACTTCCGTGGCCGCTCATCTCTTGCACATACATTCAAGGCAGGAAGACACTTGCTGAGGAGTCCTGAGAGAGCTGGATACATTATATCAAATGTTGGGACTGAGGTTGGTCGATGGATTGGTAGTGTTGGTGGGATGGGCAGTGGTGCCCATGCTGATCAAAGTGGAGATGAGGTCACCCTTTCAAAGGGTAAAATGCTTCCCCGAACTTTACGGCCAGGGAATAAGAGTTCTGCAGAGAGCAATAACATTGCTGAGGTTGCAAAGGATGCAGCTAAAGATGCAGTTGTCTACCTTGAGAAGAAAATGAAGGTTGGACAAAGCATACGGCAGAAAGGAAAAAGAAATCGTGCCAAACCAACTCAAGACACAACCCCTACAAATGACACTGAATTTCAATCAAGATACAAGGAAGAAGGCAAGCCAAAAGATAATTTAGTGAAGCAGTGGCTGTCTGTCAAGGAGGACCTTAGTATCAGCCATTCTGTAAAAGATCATGTGAATGAAAGAAGGAGGAGCAAGCGTCTTGTTCGTGTCAATTTGGAACATAAGGTATTAACACTCCAAAATTGTTGATTATAACTTACCTATGTTAGTTCAGACTTCTGAAAATGCAGTTCAAGCCTTAGAACTCATTTCTGAAGTAGAATCACCAGCAACTCCTTCTCAGAGTGCATCCAGCCATCCTGTCATGATACGAAAGAAATCATCAAAACGATTCATAAGGAAAAGTCATGCAGGACTTCGTCTTCCTGATAATGAGGATGTCAATAGCACAAGTGAAGTCACTGGCAAAGATGCAATTAGAGATGTTGGAGACATCTCTGACTTTGAAGCCATTGAAGTTGATGCCATGCCATCAATGTCTAGTCTTTATGCCAACCATGCTGAGACAAGTTTGATTGAAGCTGCCAATGGGGTCCTACAACTATTAAGACTTATTGTTAATGCCAGTCACAAAAAGCGTGAATTTTTAAAGGTACAATCTTAAAAGTCTGTTCACTCACTGAAATGAATTTTGTAGGTCAAGGTTGATGCCTTTGAAGCTGTAGCTTCAAAATATGATGTGCACAATTGCTCAAATTATGGGCAGCATCTGGATTATAAAGATTCATCAAGCCTAGAGCAACTGAATGCAATGTCCCTTCAAAACACAGTCCTGAGAGCCAAATTTGTGACCCACAGAGCCCAGCTGATTAACCTTCAGTCAAGTATGAGCAAAATGAATGATTTGCTTTCAGGAATCTCTCAAGATTTGGAAAAAGGAGATCATTGCATTCAAACCATGATTTCTCAGATGGAGAATATGGGAGATCAGATTAACCAAAATTCAAGTCAAAGGTTGAAAACTTTGGAAGATCAGATCCAATTACAAGATACCATAAGGCAGGGGCCTATGAATTCTGTAAATGAATTTGGATACCAGTTCTTGGAAGCACTGCTAATCGGTGAGGGTTTTGTTGTTATATTGATCTTTTATAACTTTCTTCTCTTGGGTAGTGCTTGGCTATGTTGTTTGGATTCTGTATATGGGCTACAAAGGAGTACAGCATGGATTCTTGTTGACACTGAATTCAAAAAACAAGCAGAAGTTAATTAATAATTCACAAGTGCAAGAAGCAGAATCACCATCAAAACTGTCAGGACAGGTTGATATTGTTTTGGAGGTTCCAGAGTAATTTATGAATAAATTTCTGGGTAAATGAAAGAGGAACAGAATTTGCAAGGAAATGCTTTGTCTGTTTCTACAGACCATGGACAACTCTGACCAATTTGCTTTCTAGAAGAGGAGAAACCAGTGACACAACACACTTCCACCAAAGAAATGTCACCAATCTTGCTTGGCATGCAGACAGAACTGGGCTTGCAGGTAATCAAGGATCCATCAACAATGAATTTTGGATGTCTTAAGTGTTGGAAGCAGGGAAAAGTATGCCTGTGTGTGCTTTGTTTGTGGTTAATTCTGTCATTGATCATCCATGACAATCATTTGTCAATAGACATAGTTTGTACATGCATATCCAGTTGACCAGATGTTGAATTGAATTCCAGTTTGCAGACCACTCCTTCCTCCAAACAACATAAATTGGCCAACAAAGTATTTTCCATCAATATTCTAGAATTGTAATGTATTAAATGCTGCAATCACATTTCATTTGATGGGCACCAATTGGCTTTCTTTAAGGCTTTGTCTTTGAGCCCCTCTTTATAGTACTCTGAATTGTTGAATTGTGTCATATTGAGTTTCAGCATGCTCATCTAATATGTAATTGTGATAACTACTCTTGTCATAAAAGAATGCCAGGTTGTGGATCAGTTGAGTTTTTGTTTTCTTGTTGTCAACCATCAAAAATACTGTTTGGGTACAATTTGGCATTCTTGGAATGCACACAAGTCTGCCCAATTTCAGTTCCTTTTCCTGTTTTTTCATTCCATACATCATTTCTTATTCTGGTAACACTGCAAAAACCCTATTCCAATTTAATGACTGATGAAACAAATGATTGATTGACATGTTGCTCAAGTAACCTTCTAAACATTTCATTATTCAGCAGTATTTACAGTAAATGCACCTCCAAGATTCAGCTCTGGAAAATTCCACCATTATTTTCTTGTAGCATAAGTCACAGTTTTGGGTTTTGATAATAGGATCACTGATTGTATTTATACTGCAGGAAATTCATCTTGATTCATATTTGGTTTTATTTTGGTTGAAAAGCATTTTCATTCTGCAAGTAGGGGTTATTTTTTGTAATAAATAGCTGTAGAAAGCAGCATGCATAAAAATACATTTATCATAAATGCTAGCAGTAAAACCAGTTGACCACAAAAATGTACTGAAGTCTTTATACCAAGCATTAGCTGCTTGTTTTTGTTCCATAAAGTGACCAATCAAGTTCACAGCCCATGCAACTATTCCTCCCAAGAGGATATTTTTCAAATTCAGGAGGCTGCTTCATGTGTACCACATCCAACATTTCAGCTTGGACAAACGCGTTTTTGATGTCTCTTTGATATATATCAACAGCTCTTTTGTGACACATATTGTGAAGAATATATAAATTGAATATGGACATGTGACTGGAGGAAACGTGCTTGTTAATTCAATCTCTTCAATCATAGAGAATCCCTGTGCAACAAGATGCAATTTGAATATTCCAGGTTTACTGTCAGTATCCTTCTTCTGTACATCAACAACTTGACAACTAATGACGTGCATGTCCTTAGTCCACAGAATTAACCTCCATATTTTGTACTCTTTCAATTGATCAATCTCGCGTTTATGTGCTTCAGTCACTCAAGGGTCTAACTCTTGCCCAATAGAAGCAAATCATAGTGAATGGGATTTCAAGAATCAACATGCCAATAATCTTTGTGAGGAACAGGTAAACGAGATGAATGCCTCAGAGCTGCAGGTGTAGAAGCTACACTGTCCCAACTACCTCCTCCTGATTGGCTGTAATCACGTCATCCTCACCAAATTCATCATTGCCATCTTCAAATTGAACAGTTTGCAGCAAATTTTCGTTTTCCAACTCGCCATACAATTTCATCTCCTCCTGAAAAATGAACATTTGTAGCTCGGAAAATAGTAGAGAAATCACCTGTGACAGTCAAATAAATGGATGGATTGTTCGTGTATCCTACAAAGTAACCAGCAATTGCAAGTTCTTTGAGCTGGTTTTTACCTCTCAAATGCTCTGAAGCCTTCCTTGCCAAACTTTGTACCCAAATAGTCAAAATTGGGATACATCTGGTTTGATACCAGTGAACAAATATTTCAATTGGTGTGCTAGTGGAACTAGCAGTAGTCAACAAACAATTTGAGACATAAGCAGCTGCATTGACAGCATCAGACCACATCTTTTTAGAAAAATTTGCAGCATTTAAGATTGTCCTAGCTCAATCCATCAGAACTCAAAATTTCAGCAGTACCATGCTGCGCATAATTGTAAGGAACAATAGATTGTGTCTCAACACCTAAGTGAATCATGTAGTCATTGAATGGTCCATGCAAAAATTCCTACGCATAATCATATCAAACACACTTCAAATATTGATTCAAACTCTTTCAGCCCAGTCAACCATGGTTTAAAGACACTCATTATCAGAGCTCGAGACCTTCCATTTAAAGGGAATGCAAATTGGCATAGAGAGCAATTGTCTGTAATAACCAAACAGACAGATTCATCATCAAAACCTGGCACATTGATAGCAATAAAATCAATATGTATCAAGTCAAATGGATGAACACTTTGAGCATCATTTGAGCTTTTGAAGGGGCATTGAACCATTTTGTTCAT
>MU615081.1:0-18710 GCA_025201725.1 Chytriomyces sp. MP71 | reverse complement strand
TATCTTGATGAGTTCACACTTTGATACAAATCGGATCCATACAAAGTTTATTCAAACTTCAACATAACCGGAACGCAAAAGTTCGCACACAGAACACCTGGCCGAGAGAACACTCAACAACAATAAAAATGCACGAACACGCAAAAATTAGACAGCTCCATCAAGTTGGATCAAACCCACAACGCAACAAAAACCACGCCTCCCAGAATTGCGCCTTGAATCGAAGATACCATCGCGCCGCTACCGTAGTATACGTTGCGCGTGTTTGCAAACACGCTGTAAACAGGTGGAACATAGCCTCCGCCATTTCCGTTGACGGGCTGTGCCTGCGTCGTAGTGCATGTGGCCGCTGGAACAAGGTTAAAGGGAACAACGTTTGGGGAAGCGTTCTGGCCTGGGGCGCCAAGGATGGCGATTGCGGGAGGGGAGGCGAGGTATTGCAGGCAGCCCGTCTTGACCAACGGGATCTAGAATAGGGGTACGATGGTGTTCTGTAAAGAACTGAATGTGGTGCGTACGAGTAGGATTAAGTACCTGGGCCTTGACTAACGCAATGTCATTGGAGTCGTAACAAGCCGTCTGGATGCAACCCGCAAACACCGTCACATACGTCTCGTAGCTCTTGCAGCACTGGGTCAAGGTTTCGTCAGTGAGTTCTGTGAAGCCGATCTAGAATGATACGTGGCATGTCAATGGTTACGGCGGTATGGCAGACATGCAGACTTACCGTAACCAAGCAAGCCTGGCCGCATGAAGGAAGGTTTTCAACAAAGGCCCCACACAGCTTACAAGCACTTGAACACGTGTTTCCCGGAGTTGATGTGCTGGTACTGGTGGCGGAAGGACTGTAGCCAGCTGGCACGGTGCCAGTGGCGGATCGAGTCGATGAGGAGGGAGGCGGGTTACCAGCCGACACAGTGCCAGTGGCGGTACTGCAAACAGCCAACGCGAGGTAAGCAAAGCAGCGTTGACCTGAAGGGCATTCACAGTCGTTGCCGCTGGGACACGAGGTGCCGCACTTGCTGTTGGCGTCGACGAAGTCGGTTCCACAACGCGTGACACCTCCACTCTTTGGGTTGGACACGCAGGCCGACTGCACCGAGCCGCTTGTGACTGACGAGACTCCAGAAGAAGCGGGGGTGGATGCCGTGGAAGCGGACGTCCAAGTGGCCGGGGATGCGGAGGTGGAGGTCCCACTTGACGAAGAAGGGGTGCTAGACGCGCTTGGCTGCTGCACGGGGGTGGTGCTTGAGCTTGTTGGAACGCTTGCTGGCGATGGACTCGGGGACGAGGACGCGGCAACGGTGGATGACGCGCTCGGCGACAGGGACGGCACTGACGAGGCAGCGCTTGAGGTGCACGCAGACGAGGGAGGGGAGGGCGGCAACGAACCGGTTGCAGTAGACGCGGTGGTCGGCGAGACGGGCGAGACGGGCGATGGGGACGACGACGCGGGACGGTTGGCCATGGCGCTGCTGGACACGGACGCCAGGGCTGCCACGATCACAGAGAGGGCGGGACGAGTGAGCATGTTCGGTTGGGGCGTCGTTGAGAAATGGGGTTCCCTTTTTCAGTTTGTGTTTTATGATCGATTCGGAGCGCGTGACCAGCGAACCAAGCATTTGGAGGCTGACAGCTCAGCGGCCACGCGGGGCACCCGTCTCGCCGCACTGGACGTCGGCGAACACCGGCCAATGCCAGACTCCTTTCTTCCTTCGTTTCTTTCTCGCCGCTCCCGTCCGTGACTGCGATCCTCGCCATGATGATTGTCCCGTTCGAACTCTCTTCGCACTCTGCGGCGGAATGGGTCGCCTCAGCAAAAGAGAATTCACCGCTTTGCCGCGGGTGTTGCATGTGTTGCATCACCTGCGTTCGTGGTGAAGCGGCCTGCGCGGCGTCCCACGCGTCGTCGGAAACGGCGTGGCGCAAGCCGCGCCAAGCTCACTCATCGACGGGGATCTCAAACAGAAGATCGGGGCTCTGGAGTCGTGGCAAACTCCCAACGCGTCACACGATTCTGCTGGTGGTTCCACAAGGAAATGACAAACACTGGGCAAGCATGAGCCACCAGCCCTCGTCGTCCTCCGCGCTGCCCCGGCAACGTGGCATCCAGCCTTCAAGGCAGCCAGGACCGACAGGCGTTAACGGAAGCGTGACGGTGTTTGTGGGCGAGACGGGCAAGGCGGTGCAAGTCCCCCTCGCGCAAACGGACGGCGCTTCGCTCATCGAAGTCGTTACGCACGCAACCGGAATCGGCGCTTCAGACCTCATTCTCCTCTCCGCGAAAGGCGTTGTCGTCGCTACTCTCTCCGAGTCCGTGAATCAAGACCCTGTCTTCGCATTCTCGCGCGCCTCCCTCTCAGCACCGCCCCGCGACAAACCGGAACTATCCGAGCAAGTATTCTTGCTGCCAGAGGTGCCGCGGTCAGGTATTTGATCTTTGTTGGCACAAACGCCTTGTTGGCTAACTCAGCCCGACTTCCCCACGCACCTTCCTCATATCCAGTCCTGGTCCCGCTGTCTATTCATACAACTGCATCCATCAGTGCTGTTGTGTCAGCCTGCTTCGATACTTTCAAATCAAACTACGATTACGCGCGTGCCGTCGTTGAATCGGCAGAACATCACGTGGCTCTCATGGACCAGCTCTTGAATGGTAAAAGCTCTTTTGTTTCCATATATCTTTGATTGTATCGGCTCGCGAGATAGGTGGCTCGGTGGAGTTGGGATGCGTAGCCAAGGATCCTTGATGACGAAACCCTTTAAGCGGAAGAAATAGAAAGAGGCAGTCATGAAAGGAAGGAATATTCACACAGTACGGCTAATCCTGGTATTTCATTCTCGCAGAGCAAAAGATTCAGGCAAAGGCGCTTCGAGCAGCTGTGATGAGCTTGCAAGTTCATAGCAAGTGAGACCTGTCCATCATTCTTAATGGAATTCGAGCTAATATATAATTGTAAATCATTGGCAGGCCTGTCGTTGACGCATTTGACGGTTTCATGGCTCACACTCAATCAGAAATCGCTCGTAACAATGCCTTGATTCAGACGTAAATTTCACATTATATCTCTAAAATCCACGGTCTTTATTCATTCACTATCGTTGCAGCTTTCCTGCTGACCTTCAAGCCTTACATCGAATACCCATTCACCCAGCAATCTCGCGTTCTGAGAATCCAAAATTCCTTTCAGATTACGTGCCGGAAGAGCGATTGTTGACCTGGGCCGATAAGTGTCGAGCAGCGCAAGGTGAGTTATTCTTTGCGCCGTTGATTCGCGAGACTGAGACACTGTAAAGAGGAATTTGTGCGCCAGACGATTGCCCTATCAGATTCTGTCCGAAATCTCAAATCAGGAACAGAAATGGAGGTGAATCGTGACTTGGACGTCGAGTTGAGTTGTTTCATTCCCGCCATTATAAACTTGCTCATTCAACCTTCCAAACAGCTTTGACGGCCTCCAAAATCTTCTCAAAGCATCCCAACATAATCTCTCCACACTACAACAAACCGCTTCTCTTCTCTCGCGAGACTTCAACCGTGTTCAGTCTGTCCTCGCCGATATCCGCTCGCGAAGCAACGCAAACCTCGCATCGAGCCTTACCTCAAGCCTCAGCGACACCTTCCCGCAACAAACCCTCACAGCGCTTGAAGGCCTCCAAGAAATCCACAGCAGCGAGTACATCCCCGCCCTCGCCACCGCGGATTCGCACATCCGCGCTGGCCTCCATGCGACCCTCACGAGCCGCATGCACGCCGGCAGTGCACTGCGTACGCGACTAGGCGCTGTGAGCCACCTCCAAAGCGTCATTGCGGGCCAGATTGCGCCCGCGATGCAGAAGCTCGGTTTGGGCGCTGGGAGTTTAAAGGCGGGATTTGCGCAGCTTCTGCATGTACATCGAATGCCGGCGGCGTGGGGGGCACTCTTGTGTGAGGTTGTTCGGAGGAAGGAGTTTGCCGGGGTGGTGACTGCACGTGTGGAGGCGTTTGCGGGGGTGTTAAAGCGGTTGGGGGATGTGGAGAAGAAGAGGAGGGAAGGTTTTGAAGGTGAGATTGGGCGTTACTTGCCACGGGATGAAGGGCCTGAAGGGGGTGGCAAGACGATTGTGACTGGTTTGGAGGATGGGATCCCAAAGGCAGAAATGAGAGTTGTAAAAGGGGTAGAGCGTTTGCCAGAGATTGGACGGTCTGATCTGTATGGTACGTTGTATTCGTGTTCCGTCGGATTGATGATTTCTCACCTTCACTTTCCACAGATTTTGAGCAATTCATTGCCCAAATTCGCGCTGCCATGACGGATGTGGATCCTTCGTCCTCAGCAAGTCCCAGCACTGCAAATCAGACTCTCACGTCCTCTCACGCGTCAAGCGCAAAAGGTGGACCTGGTGACTCCATATCAAAACTTTCCGCCACTTTGACCAAAATGGCACCCCAAATTGATAGTGTTCGGTCAGAATTTGATCGCCTGATTGCACGTAGTGGCGTCTGTGGTGACCGTGTAGCGAGATTGGAAGAGGAAAACGCGCGTTTGAAAGCCGAGCTTGCACGAGGAGCCGTAAGCATGGCTCGAACCGGAAGTGGTGGTGGTGTCGCTGCTGTGGGCAGTGGGAGTCTTCGATACGAAGTTCCGCCACAGCCGTTGGCTAGCTCTCCGGGCTCGGCACCTTTCACTGGACGGCGCACGACAAGCAAAGCTGCTAGTGCGGGAAGTATGGATAGCGAACTATCTCGAGCCGAAGAAACAATTAAGGTTGGTTTCACAAAATAGTGCAAGCCTATCGGTGGTAACATTGACGAATGAACAGGCTTACGAGAATAGGATACGAACATTGGAAGACTTGCTGCAACGCAGCTACCATATGGGATCCTCGCGCATGATGGATGCTTCCACAGCAGGTCCTGGATTGGGCGGTGCGAACGTCTCACCGGAACAACATACAGTTTTGCAAACCGAGAATTCTACCTTGCGCACACGGCTCAATTTGCTTGAGTCCCAATTTGCAAGCACGAGCACGAGTCTTCGTGAGCGAGAAATCAAACTGAAAGAAGCACTGCATGAATTTGAGAGGGTGAAGCCCGTTCTTGAAAATGAAAGGTCCCTGCGCGGAAAGGCTGTGGAGCTTGAAAAGGAGGTGTCGGAATTGAGGACTCTGTTGCAAGAAAAGGACAGAGAGGGCAGGGTGGTTGTTGGAGAAGTGGAACGGTGTGCTGGGTTTGTGCGAGAAGTGTATGAGCTTTTGGACGATTGTGTGGGCGCGTTCAGGGTTCGCGGCGATCAGGAGCACGAAGTGATCGGGGGATTACTGGCCACGCCGTCCTCGCATGAACCACTTCAGCTGCCATTGCAAAGCACGCAAGATCGACGGTACTCAAGCGCTGCTTCCTCCTTAGGAAAGTACCAGTCGCCAACGTCTCCATCGGTTGGGTTGATGGCACTTGTGAACGCTGCAACCTCATTCGGAGGTGGTGGCGGAGTTGGCTCCCATGTTGGAAGGAGCCAATCGCAGTCCGGCTCACACCCGCAGGCACCCGTCTTGACAATTCTTTCCACTTTGCGCACAGACGAACGAGAGATTCGTCGTAGACTTCGGGAGTTGCAGGACGATATTCGGTGTCAGGCGCTTGAGCTCATTGGACTTCAGGATGAACTTGTTATGGCGAACACTGCAGCTGCCGCCGCCGGTGCCTCGAACTACGGTGCCAGTGTCAATGTGGATGGCGGCTCTTTGTTGAGTCCGGAGACTTCAAACGGTGAACCAATGTTGTTTGGTAGCCCTGGCGGAGGTGCCAGCATCGAAGAAGCCAGTCATTCGGGCATAAGCGCGCAGGGAACTACCGCAGTTCGCTCTATCACGAGTCCTTTTATTGAAGAGTTGCACTTGACCAAAAAGGAAGTTCACCGCCTAAATGCCATCATTGATGACCTCAACACGTCGCTAGAAAAAGCAAACGCTTTGTCAGCAAAATATGGAGAGCTTTTGCTGGAGCTGCCGGACAAAGATGCGCAGATTTCTCAATTGACGGAGTCAACCAAGCAGTGGGAAGCAGAAAAAGCTGACTTGATTGAAGCTGCTGATCAAAATGCCAAGAAACTGGAGCGCGTGTCGAGCGTGCTTACTACGCTTCAAGCAGAAAAAGCGGACCTTGAACTAAAGCTGTCTGAAGTTATCAGAGAAATGGCGTTGTCAAAACAAGTGCAGTCCCAAACCCATTCAGATTGGCAGTTGAAGCACAACGAGCTCTCATCGTATTCTCAAACGCTGGAGGCACAAATTCGATCTCTGACTGGTCGCTTGGCTCAGCAGGATGCTACACTGAATTTGAAAGTGTCGGAGTACGAAAGGGGCAACTTCGAGTTCACGAATACCATTTCAACCCTGAACACCTGTATCGAAGGGCTCAATGCCAAAATTGCTACACTGGAACGAGATATCTCGAAGAATGACCTTACCGTGCGACAAAAAGATGCTGAGATCTCGCGGTTGGGTGACGTTTCGGACAAGTTTCGCGTCACTCTCGGGCGCGAGAAGGGGCGCATTCAAAAGCTAAAAGAGAAAATAGAGGACTGGAGTCTGGTCTGCAAAATGGCGATTGAATGTCTCACAGTCCGCTTTGATGCACTGGGCAATGTGGGAAATTCGCTCGCACAGATGGATTTTTTCGTACAAGCCTTCGTGCAAAACGGTGGAAATGTGGAAGCGATCCTGAATGAAGCTGCGATTCCTGCGGAAATTGAATCACCACTGAGGATAAAGCAGCTCTTGCATGATCAGTACAGGCTTGCGTTGAATATTTCTTCTTCGCTGAGTAATAGCCTTGGGGATGACGTTGAATTCGACGCTGTTGGAGAATCCAAGGCGCAGCCTGTTTTGGAGCTACGAGAGACTTACTTGAACATGATTGGTCTCATGGACTCCATCGACGTTGCCGGGTGGTCAGATGGAGTTGTACGATCAGTTCATCACTGGAAAGAAGCAATGCTGTCGCAGAGTTTGCGCAAGTCCATATTGCGTGAAAGTAAGATTGCATTTTCAAGGTAAGTTACATATCTGAAGGAGTGGTTGGCTGACGCGAAGTATAAATTTCAGCTTCAAAGAAGGCGACCTTGCGCTATTTCTGCCAACCCGAAACCCGAAAGCATGGGCTGCCTTCAACGTCAATGCTCCGCATTACTTCTTGTCCATTTCCTCAGCTGAGACTCTATTTCCTTCTCAAATCAAGAACAGGGATTGGATTCTTGGCATCATCATGAGTATTGATGCCCGAAAAGTAGAACAATCTACCAAGTCTTTAACCAACAGCTCAGTTGATGCTCCTGCAGCAGATGAGCAGAACGACTCCAACCCCTTTGGATTGGCCGCCGGGTCCAAGTTCTTTATGTGTAATGTAATTCCCTGGAAGTGAGGCGTGCAACTATTAATCTAAGTATCGTATTAATAAAGGTGCATTGTAAGCATTTACATTTATTGCATGTTCTAAGTCTCATCATCACTGTCGTCTCCCACTTCCGCCTCCCTCGGCTCCAAGAGCAAGCTCTGGTTGTATAATTTGTCTTCAGAGCTTATTGAAAGCCCAGATAAGCCTGGATTTGTGTCATTTGAACTTGAAAACGTGGTTGTCGTTTCTCCGATCCTGCCGAAAAATTCTTGCAGTCCATCCAGTGCCGAATAACTGAACTTGACGACTTGGAATCTTTGAATTTCTTTTATGACTGCTGATATTTTCCGGCACTTATCAAAATTGATGATTCTATTGCTTCGTGAGGGATTGGGATCGGCTGGGTTCGCAATCACCTCCGTATTGCCCAACTCAATAAAGGTAATATCTGTCAAATAAACACCTAAAAATGGAATAGCAGGGAGGGCAATATCCTTTAGCTCCTTCCGGTAATTTGCATATTGTCCCTTGGGACTGACAACTGCTGCTGCATCCTCGTAATCTACAAAGATGCCTTGATAATACTTGCCAAATTTTCTCCATGTCTTATGCAACCTTGCTACTGGAGCCATTGAAATGCCGGCTACAATTCCCGTGATCCCGTTGTAGTTGTGAAGCTCGCGACATTTCTGTAATTGACCAATATTAGGTTGGGGGACACCGGCAATCTTTCGACTCACAATCGCGCAATGTGCAAAGTATTTTAAAACTTGAAGGCGCAGTTTCGGGTTCGTACATGATATGATTGTCGTAGCTATCCATAACGACAACTGAAGAAAAATTGAAAACTTGAAAAAAGGTGAGAAAAATACCTTGTTGGTTCGTGCAATCATTTTCGCAATAGCTGATTCCGGTGCTGACATATATTCTTTAAATTGAGCTTTCTTCGAAGAATGCTCCTTTCGTGAGAGTGCTTGAAGCTTGGCGGCTGCAAGCTCCTTTTGAATCTTGGCCGACCAAATTTGGTCCAAGCACTCAGAAGGCCTAACAACTGAGAATTCTTCGAACTCAAATAGAGTGAGTTGTTTCGCAAATTCTCCAGGATCCAAGTCAAGGATTTTAGATGCATCTAAGAAAATGGAGTTTGGGTCGAAGCCAGAAAAAATGCCAAGGACTTTCGGAACGAATTGTTTCGAAACTTGTTGCTTGGATTGAATGTTAATCATTCCCATGTTGGCAAACTGATAACTGGCTTAAGTGGTACACAGAATAATCAACCAGTCTCACCTGGAGATCTAAAGTACCCAGCAGGAGCTTCCCGTTTACTTCCCAATCTATTACAACTACCTTGTCAATAAAATCGCGAGCGTTGCTGGTCAAGATTTCGTTCAAGGCAAAGTCTTCCTGAAAGTAATTTTTGATCCAAAAACCGACGACCTTCAGAACACTATTGCAAAGCATGTTAAAGGATTTGCGTACTTTGCATATGATGGTTTCTTACTTTTGTTGAATTGGCTTGCATTTGATCTCAAACCAAGTCTGAAATTCGCGTGAATTCAAATTGGGAGGAGGTATTATGGTCTCATATCGATATACTAGACATTTCAGCAGTTCGACTGATGTGATAAAGGAATGGTGGCACATGAGCAGTGTTTGAGCCATTTCGGCGTCTGCTCCTCGCAAATTTCAGTTAATGTCATGATGAAATTGGAACGTACCATAACTATTATGTGAAGTAATCAGTTCAATAATGTTCATAAGCTTTCCGCCCTTTACAAAATTAGCCTTTGGGTCTATAATGATGGAGTCAATTGCATCATCTAAACGCAGCTTTGATACATCAAATTCCTCCGCCGAAGCCTTGGTTTCAAAAATAAGACAGTTCATATCCGAAGTAAAATTTTACCTCATTAGCTCCACGCCAAGCTTGGAACAATGCTTGAACGCTCTCATTTTGGGTGGTTTTCCGGTTCCATTCCTGCTTTCGTTTTAAGTCGCCTTCCCAGCACTTGCGAATTTTATGCGTAACAGTTTTTGCAACCGAAAATAATTTCTTGACGCCCAGAACGCAAGGAATGCAAGCCTTTAGCATAGCCCTTTCCACTTCAGTGGTAGCCCATATCATGCTGGCTTCTCGACCAATTTCTTCAATTTTGGCTGATGATTCCATTACTTCTTGCTGCAGCAAATCGAGGATTATCAGAGCTGGTGCCGGAAACTCCATAACCTGGAGAACAACACCAGTACCCTCAATCTCTTTCACATCCTCTTCTTCCAACATTACGGAATCAAAACTATCAGCGAAGTCGACGAACAGGTCGAAGTTTTGAATTTCGTCTATTATTTCATTTGCCCGCATTGAGATCAATTTTGTTGCTGTCATATACTTATCTCGCACTTTCTGTGTTTGCAATTTTTTGAGCTCAGTGACTGCAACAATGAAATGTCGCAACAGTTCCTCCAGAGCTCTGAAATAGTCCGCATCCAAATCAATCGAAGTGTTATGCTCCAGTTCTCGTGTCGCTGCAGAGTTCGCACTGGCTATTGCCTTTGACAATTGTTCGACGTTTAGTAATCCATTTAATTGTGTGTATTTTTCGAATGTGAGCAAGTTTGGTCGCGGCCAGCCTTTCACATTGTCGTCGTCAGTTTCGATGGATTGCATTTGCATCAACTCCATTTCCGCTGATGTCCTGTTGTCTTGACTTTGATCAACCTGAGGCATCATTTTCAGTTCTCCCAAAATCAATACTGTATCACCGACCTTAAGGGCCAGGTCTTTCTCCAAGACAACATAATAACCTGCGAGATTCGCAAGGTCTGTGAGAATGCGACAGTTTCTGGAAAGTTGAGCAGCCGCCTGAATCATATCACTTAATGCCGATGCAGGAGGCCAAATACCACAAGCTATCTTTGTTGTAAACATCAGAGTTTCTTGGAAATCCGTCCGAATAGCCGATGCTTGCTTCAGAACCTCTCGTGATATCGCAGAATTTGAAAGCAGGGAGGTGCAGAATAGTCGATTACTATAGTATGATGAATAGTGGGTCGAAATGGGAAGGTTTGCATCTTTGGATGACCGATCAGCTGTCTTCATGTTTTCTACAAGTGTCAATAACTCTGTTGAAAACCGTATGGCCTTTGCAGAAATGACGACATAAGTGGCTTTGTCGTGTTTGTTTGCAGCAATGGCGAGTTGAATCACGCATTTAAAAACTTGAATAAATGTCTCGTCCAGCTCTGTTCCTCGGGATGGTAACTTTTCTGTAAGATCGATTGTGATCTCTTGCAGCGATTTTTCTGCATCTTGGCCTTCCCACACTCTTGTTACATCAGACGAGCTGGAAGTATCTGTGATTTCAGAAATTCGTGCTAATGAGTCGGGTTTGAAAGTTTGTTCTGATCTCAAGATGGTGATAATTCGAGCGGCATCGTCCATATCTTCGGATGATAAAAGCATCAAGTTATCCTTTTTATGAACCGCAGGTGCTTTGGAAGTCGTGGACTCGCCCTCTCTGCGAAGCTTCACCAACCATCCTTGCAACTCCCAGTCATGCTGATAGTATTCGGCACTGATGCGCTTTAATTTTCTCAGGCCAAGCTTGATCCAATCGTCTGTTTCCGATTCATATATAGCGCGACTGGCGGCCAGTACTTTGATCACATCCATTTTCCTCATCCAACACGCAATCATCATGGCGCTGCAACCTTTTGGTGCACCAACTCTTGCATTGATATCAACCCCACGACTTATCAGATACTGAACCACATGCACCATCCCGCGTTGGGTCGCCAGTATGAGTGGGCGCGGCGTAAAAACTTCAACCCAGGGTTGGATCCCAAGCAGTTCTGCACCTTCAATCCTTGCATTGCAAGTTTCAACTAAATATTTTACAATGTCTAAGTGTCCAGAATAACATGCATAACCGAGAGCAGTAAGGCCCCGATTGTCGGTCGTATCAATGGCAGGAGTATACCGTAAGCCCACCTGCTCTTGAATCAAAGCAAGATGGCCCTTATATGCAGCTTTCATCAGAGGCGTGATTCCACTTCTATTCTTCAAGGTAACAAACTTGCTGCCTGAAAGTTGAGGGGAGCTGAGGTGCAGATACGCTGCAGAGTGTGCTCCAAGTGGCAGACGAGGAGTTATCCGGGAAAGGCGATCTGATATCTCAGTCAAACCGAAATGCAGGGTCTTAAGAGTGGTACCCGGATCAGTGGGGACCACTTGTGCAGGCATTATCCCCTTGTCCCTTCCCACTGCAAGTAACAGTGGAGCCAGTTTTGCCACGGGTCTACTTACCAACGGCGCATCATTTCTCAAAAGTGCCAATGGTCCCATTTTTTGGCTGGCTTCCAAGTCAAATTGCGACAGCTTTCCCCCATGTTTGTTCAGAATTTTCACGATACGACTCGACCGCCCATATAGCCTCAACGCCGATAACGTAGCAGACATGCCGGACCGATTAAGCTTGTTCGGATCCGCCCCGCGAACAAGAAGCACGCTGACAAGCAGCGCATCTTCGTGCGCCACTGCAGCGTGAAGGCAGGTATTTCCGTACAGATCAAGGTTGCTATTGATTGTGGCCAGTATTTTGATGACGGCCTGACGTGACGAAACGAGTTTTTTGAGTGGTTCTTCGCCTCCGTCCTATTCTGAAGATGAGAAACATTGTTGTGGACCAAGACTCGCGTCCCGTTACCTGGCAAAAGTCCCACATTCCTTTCACATAAGACCGATTTCCTGTTTGATCTGCAATTATGTGGAATCCGGTTCCGCTGTTTCCGATCAGGTAACTTGGTTGAATGAGTGAACGCCAAGTTAACTAACCAAGCTTCTTTCTCGGCGGCAGTTGGTGATCCTTCTCTCACTCTCCTCCGCGAACCAATCGCACTCAAGAAATTTGAGCGCGATCCCGCCGACTCTTGTGGAGAGGTGCCTAACTTCTTCAGACTCTTCATAAACAATGGCGGAAACGCGAAAGAAACGAGACAATCGAATTGACCCATAACGTGACTGAAAAAAGGAATCAAGATACAAGAAATGGCAAAAAAAGTGTAACAGAAACTGTTTTGAAATCAACCACATGCAACTCACCCCCAACACGAAGAATATGTTACTGCTCAGTGGTTGGCACGCTCTCCCCCTTCTCCACAATCTCATCCTTCTTGGCAAACCAAATGACCGTCGCGACTCCAATGAACGACGAAATGGCACAAGCAACAAGTGCTCCCCATCCTGTTGCCGTTATCCCATCCACAAGCACAGAGGGGCCAACCATCAAGCCACTCATATCCAATCCCTGGTTTCCAGCTGCGTTCCCACTCGACGACAAGCCAAGCTGCTTGCAGAAGCCTTGCATGGCTGGGTCCACGCTCTTGATGGGCAAATTTGCAGGCGCCTCCACAAGCAAGGCCGCGAGACCTGCCTCAAAGTGCCATTCAATGTGACAATGGAAGAACCAGACACCTGGGTTGTTGCTTTGGAAGCGTATTATGGCGTATCCACCACCCGGAACGTTGATGACATCGCGGCGGACAGGGTTCGTGGGCAGGGGGTTGGGGTAGTTGTTGGCGACGTTGGTAGGGTCCCATGTATTGTTAGTGTTGATGATGATTTGGAAGGCGTGCCCGTGCAAGTGAACTGAGATTCAGGTGGTTCGTGATGAGTTCGTAGCTAATTGGCGCAAAGGCTTACTTACATGGGTGAATTCCTGAGTCACCGTTCACTATGATGATTTCGGTAGGTTTGTCAAAGTCTGTGACCATTGCCTGGCTGTTTGGTCCATAGGCTGCAGGGTTTGCCTTCAAGTCAGATCCAAGTGTGAGGGCCGAGTACAAGATAGGCGTGTTGGGCATTATGAAGGGAATGTTATTGAATGTGCCGTGGTTCGTGCCGTCCGAAAAAACTTGAAAGCTAACAGACATGATGAACGAGTGGGACGGGTCAGGGTTAGGAATCACGTCTAGGACGTTCGTTGGAACCAAGTCAGTGTCGACCATAGACATATCAAAGTCAGGAACCGTGGAATTGTCTGCAGGGAACATTTTGGCACTTGAACTGGAGCTGTACACTAGGGTTGCAGTCACATCCGAAACCAGATCATCCGGAGCATTCTCAAACATGCCAGTTTGCATGACAGCATGCAGGTTGTAGTTAACGTCAGTTCCATTGCCAGGAGCTCGAGCTTTCACCAGGATTGAAACGCGTTGAGCGGGTGCAATCGAGAAACTTGATTGCAAGCTCGGTTCGACGTCAACTCCATCGACTTCGACAACGTACATGTCGTGGCCTTCAATATATACGCTGTAGGTGACAAGAGAGGCAAACGAGACAAAGCGGAACTTCGTAGTCTTGCCCGGAGTCATTTGGAAGGACGCGTTGTCGATTTCGTTAATCAGTGCGGTATCTATAGCACGACAAAATAAGTAACTCAATACACGAGAAGGAATAACGAACTCACTAGGTACAGGCTCTGCTCCGGCTGGGTTGTACATACTCAAGAATCTCTCCAAAACAACGGGGTGCTCTTCTCTGTACCAGTCAGCAATTGACACAGTCTGTTCGTTGTCAAACGGCTCCTGAGGCGCTCCCTTAGGAGGCTTAACAACGAGGGGTGCCCGCAGTCCATCAACGTATTCTCCTTTGCCGTGTGCGTGAATCCAGTAAGTTCCCCATTGTTGAACTTGGAATTTGTAAGTGTAAGAGGCCCCGGCTGGGATTGGGCTGGTTTTTGGTCTCAAATCAGATTTTGTTGGACATTGAATCGATAGGCAAGGATTCAACACAAGGCATGAACTCACCATTGTGTGGCAAAAGGCGCACCATCCATATCGGGAGTATTGTGTTGGAAGAGGCCATGAAAGTGGAGGGACCCTTCCTTGTCGAGACTGTTTTTCTAATGGTTTTCGCGAGGATGGTAAGGTCAAAGCTGGATTACTCATAGGGCAGCCATGTTGTACTCACAACATTGACGACAAGGGTATCGTTGTAGTTGACGAAAACAGGGTCAATGCTAGATCATGAAACAACTGTCAAACACGATTCCACAGCGAGGTCAACAACAGCATGCAATGCAACTCACGGCCATTTGCCGTTGACTCCGATCATTCTTCTGGTCTGGTTGAAGCGCGTCACGGCGTCCACGTAGGTGAGCTCCCAGTTGAGGGTCACGACGGAGCCTGCCGCAGAGACTGAAGCTGGGAAGACGGGTTCCGGTCCGCCCGTAGAACCAGGTATGGTCACAATGCTTGTGCTTGCTGCGGGTGAGGCAGCGGCAGACGTAGCGCTGGCCATGCTGGTCGCCGACGAAGAGTCCTGTCTCTGAGCAGTCGCGAAGCTCACCACAAGCAGGACCACTGTTTATTACGAATAAGTATTCCGAGCCTAGAACTGGTGTACGAAGCGAGCTCACCGTGTGCTAGAATCCGTGTGCCTTGCATGTTTTGGGCTAAAGTTTTTTGGCAACTACTTTTTGTGGGACTACCATAATGAAGGGAAGCGAAATGAAGATTTCGTGAATGGCCCTGCCTCTGAAGTCATTCCACTCACGGTTAATTTTAGCCTTCAAACTGCAATGAAAAGTGGTGTGGCATCAATACTCTGAAAACGACATTTTTTATCGAAGGCAGTCCGACGAACGAACCAATCAGAACAGCCGAACTTCATCGCAACGAAGCTCTGATTGGTCGCTTCATCAAATCACCCGTTTAATTTGTGAGGTCTCAAATTTATGCCTTGGTAGCCCTATCCCGCGACCATTCAAAGACATCCTGACTTCTTCCGAGGAATGACCCTTGCGAGGAATTGATTTAAGAGAACAGAATCCAGCGGAGATAGGTGGTTTATAATTCTTCAAGATGCAATAAATATTTATTGCGGTGAGAAAGCATGGAACGGGAAAGAATAAATTGAGGCGTTTCAGTGATGTGAAAGTGAGTCAACATGAACCGAAGTGAATATAACGCCTCCTCGCGAATCAATTCAAAATCAACACATCAAATCAAAATGCCAACGACTGCTAAAACCCCACAAAAGCCAGCTGGCCCAATCAAGCCAATTCGCCCGGAGGAGGGGCATGTCTACAAAAGCGTCCCTCCCTCTGAACGACCCATCCTCGAAAGCCTCTTCGTATTCCGCAAGAACCTACACGCCCTGCGCAAGGAATCCCACGACGCGTTGACCCTCGCCGACGTAAACGCGAAGGCCAAACAACTCAGCGAGATCATGAAGCAGCTTCGTGACGCGCGCTTGGACTCATCTGATTTCGAGTCGCGCAACTGGGTTGATGATATGTTAGATGCAGTCTGGATGCAAATGTTTGCTATATGGGGCAAGATTGCCGCTGTCGACGAGTCCCTCTATCCAACGTATGTTCAGCTCGTGGTCTTGAGCCGCACTGTGGATGCATTGCGTCAGTCTAGAGCTTGGACGCCCGTGGATGTATTGCCCCTGCAAGAACGCCTCGCAGTGTTGGATGAAGCTGTCGCGGACGCGGAAGGAAAGTTCCTGGCTCCTGGGGCGACGGACAAGATTCCTCACGGTCAGGCCGTACTCATGAGCCTACACTCCAAGATTCACCGGAGCATCACTTTCATGGTGAACGAGAATGACTCTGTGGACGACAACATGACACCCATCGTTGAGGAGTTGATGCAGATTCAACAGCAGCTGGCAGAGCTCCAAGGCAAGGGATACAGAATGGATGACTTGGCGCACATCTCAAAGAGACTGCATCATCTTGATTCTGGAAAGGGGTGAGTCCTACCTACTCCTAATTCGAGGCAATCTCATTTTCTGTAGGCCATATCACATCATTTCGAACCGAGCAGGGCATGCTACCATCGCTGGATACCTGAATGTTTGCTTTGATGTACTCACTGACATGGTTGCGGATCTTGACCCCGTCCTGAACGACTCGCCCCTCCATCCCCACTTCCAGTCATTGCAAAATATACACGCATCCCTCAAGACCCTCGACGCCAATGAAAGCCTTAAGCACAACCAAGCTCTTCTCTCCAAGGAACTGTCTCGCATTCAAGGCCAACTCGCCCCCATCGAATCTCTTCGTGTCGCCGGAATCTTTACACCCGAAGGCACAGAGGCAACAACCGCCATCACCCTTCGCGGCCAAGCAAACATGCACAAACTTCTGCATTCCATCCACGCACTCGTCTCTCAGATTGTGGAACCTGTCGCCGGACCATTGGGCGACCGCCTCGTGCACAGCTACGAAGTCCTCGTGAAAATGCGCGCAAAATTACGCCGGCTGCGCGCCTGGAGTTGTGCGGGCTGGAACGTGCGCGCTGATTTGGATGCGGCGATTGCGGAGTTGAGGGATGTCGAGGCGACTCGGATGAAAGGCTTGTTTATGGGTGATGTGAAGGGGGAAGAGGACAATTTTGGGTTTGGGCGTGTGGCTATTGGAGTGCATCAAGAGGTTGGCTGGGAAACTGTTCCCATGGGGCAGGCGGCTGTTTCGGCGTTGGCGGATGAATGTGACTCCTTGATTTGGCAGATTTCTTGCACGTTATTACATTGAACTCCTTTCGAGTTCGACACTTTATCTTATTTTTATTTTTGTCAAATAATATCGAGAATCATTTTATTCTTCAAACAACGTCCATCATGCAGTATTCTCTGTGGTCTACTTGAAAGGAAACGCATAGATACTTTTATAAACATGCGCATTGGCCTTCCTATTTTTTCTCAGCTGCGGCCCGCTTACTGGAAACCCAGGCGTAAAGGGCGCTACCAAACAGGATGATTCCTATACTGGTCACTCGAGCAGACGTGAGAACGTCGCCGAACACGGCAACGGCGAGCAACGTTTGCAACCTGTTGATAACATGTCAAGTCCCAAGCAAAAAAACACGACAAAATCGGGTATACTCACACTCCTCGAAAAGCGGACGAAATCATGTGCGTAATGGGCGAAGTCACCTTGATTTGAAAAAAGCCAGCAATGTTGATCAAGAAGCCAAAGACACCTGTGACGAGACCGCCCACTGCTAGCGCGTGGAATTGAGATTGGGCATCAGCACGACGCGCAATGTCCATGACGGTTTGAAGCTCTCCAGACACCATCACAACGGGTGTGAGCATGAACATGCTGAGAAGGTTGTTGTAGTAGACCATGTCGAGGGTATTTCCATTCATGGCGGCGTAAGAGCTTTTGATGACGATGCTGTGGGCGGCGGTCGAGACGGAACTGGCGATGCCGAGGCTGAGACCAATCACCGAGATGACAATTTCTTTGCCCTCCAGAAGAGTACCGACGAGGAATCCTGTAAAGACGACGGCACATGATATCAAGATTCCGTTGCTGACGGTCTGTTTCAAAAAGAGACGAGAAAAAAGGACAGTGATGGGCAGCACAAGGGCGCGTGCGACTTGGTAGAATGAGGCATCCACGTATTTAAGGCAATAAGTGTTGAGTGTGAGACCAACCACGTTGACAACAATCAATGGCATGATGGCGGTTCGCTTCGTTGGCGAGAGAGTCTGAAACGTGACCATCCCAGTCGCAGAAAATGCCAGGAGCAAAAGGACGGCAACCACGAGCTGAAGCCACAAAAATATCAACGGAAGATCAACAGCATTCTACGCCAGAAGTATATTAGAAGGTGTACTATGTACCACCTTCGAAACTCACCAAAACAGCTTTGTTCACCAATACCATGACGATAGAAGTCACGATGTAAAAACTGACAGCAAACGTGGCCTCTTTGAGAGACCCCTCAGGGGCGTGTTTGGCGAGTACTGGAGCCTTGGCATCGTCATCAATTGCGATTCCTTCCAACAAAGTCCTATCTTCGTCCCCAATAACAGTCATGTCACTTTTTGATCGTTCGAAAATTGGTCTCATTTGTGGTTTGTATTGTAGACTGTTAAGGGTGTGTTGATCGAGCTTGTTGTCTGGCTTCTAAGATAGTGAATGAATCCTCGTCAAAATCAGTAAAGGAGGGAAAGCGGAGACGTATGCGCACCTCAATTGTTATAAAGCAGAGATGTCGTGGCCTGGACCTCGTGTTTTGATTGTTTGACAAATTCGGATTTGTGCATGTGACAATTCCCAAGTCTGTGGAAAAGTACTTTCCCACCTCACTTTTATAATATAATAGTATGAGGCAAATTCAGATTAGAATGATTTCTCACTGTTTCCTTGCTCGTGTCCTTACTATCTTTTTCCGACCGTCCATCATTGCAATCATTGCAATGATCACGTGACAGTGAATAATCGTGAAGGGAAGAAGCGAGCAGTGTTCGCGATGAAGGGCTTCGGATGCGTCCGAAAACTTGTCCCAGAAATGGTCTGTGCCCGAACCACGGCGC
>MU615080.1:0-18906 GCA_025201725.1 Chytriomyces sp. MP71 | reverse complement strand
CCTCCGTCAGTGTGAGCTCCACTCCCGCAGCAACAAGGATCGAGCTGGCCCTTGACCTTTTAATAAGCGCGCCCAAAACTGAACCTGCTCTGGATCGAGACTGCGCCCCAGATTCCGTAGAAAAGGTATCAATGGTTAGTATTGACGCATCGTGGGTCGTTGTTGGAACACTTGCTCGTTGCCGCACCGAGTCTTCGTCGCCAGTTACAAGGACTGAATTTTCACGGGATTTGGAGAGGTGCATAGAATTCTTTCGCGATTCGATCACGATTCCGGTAGAACTTTTATTGACAGATGAAGCAGGTTGAGTTGGGATTATGTAGGACGACCGTGGGTTTTTGAACGATGCACTGTCTCTTGTAAACGTGTCAGGCGACTTTGTAGATCCAGATGTTTGCGGAACGGTAATATCGGATTCAGGTGTGATCGTGGTTTCGGCGGCAATATTGGACGGCCGACTGCTTCTCGCTAATGTATCAACTGTTGTATTTGACGAAGGTGGTATCACAGCGTCAGTAGGTAAGAGAGAAGCTCGACGGAGTTGCACAGATTTGGTGCCCGTCTTTGTGGAAGCAGGCTTTATTGTTGGCTTAGAGGATTGCCTCCGACTCTTGAGCTCTTGATGCATCGAATTTCTTCTCGACCTCGCGTTATCGACAGCTTCCAAGACGGAATTTTCGCGCGAGGTCCCATTCTCCTGACGCGTCGGCGTTTCGGCTCCAAGTCTGATGGGCGGCTTGAAGCTGGGTTCTGAAGCGCGCTTCCCTTTTCCTCCATTCTGGGCTCTAAGACCCACTTGCTTCACCATTGCTTGACTCTCCGACTTTCGAGTCGCCCTGTTCTTGGCAAGATGCTTCACAGGCACAGGATCGGCCGCCACGTCACACCTACCTTCCCTGACCAATTCGATATGAGACACTTGACGCGTCGGTGCTCCAAGGATCAAAGCGCTCTCTACCGCACTCCAGCTTCCATTTCGACTGCGCGACTCAGGTGTCGCGGTTGAAAGAAAGGCCGCTTCTGGTACGAGCCCATCACTATCCCGAAGTGCCTGCGATCCGCGAAGGAGACCAGAATGAGAGAAGGTTGTGATGAGACTTCCGCTACTACGAATGAGACTGGCACTGTTAGAGCGTGAGAGGAGGCCCCAAGGTGAGACGTCAGATGCAGATGTGGCAATAGGGGTTGCGCGCAAGCTGTCGGCAAGATCGGGCAGGGATACCAGCGCCGTCATGGGGTTAATGAAAACGCTTGCTGTGGAATTGGCGCGTGAGACCCTGTCGTCCATGGTCGCCATGTTGGGATTGTCGGGAGGTCGATCTGATAACCACTTGCTCACCCAAAGAATTACATGCATCAATAACTGTAAATAATACCACTCTCCTTTCGAGATACCTAGCTGCGCGCATTGTCCCTCTGTAGGGCAAAGTCAATTCTCCGCAAAATAAGTGATTCTGCTGCTTTGGCCCTGCGACCACGTCTCTTACTCAGCAACAATCTCAAAATTGCTTGAAAACTTACTAAGCTTCCTGTCCAAAGCCACAAAAGATGACCATCAGAAAGGGGATGTCTGATTTCCTCGTATCCCTCAGAAAGTCTTTTGAGGCAAAACAAAAGTGTTTTATGGCAAAGAGGCGCTTATAATGCCCGCAATAGTACCGCAACAAGTTAATGAACGTAAAGTAAAAAAAAAGTTCCCAGTATCGTTATTTTTTGGCCTCCTGTACTCGATACAAAAGGACGATGACTCCCTTGCTGTTCACACGGTTTCCCAAATCTACACCTCCAACCACCGAATCATCCTCCGCCTTCCACCACCCACCCCATGGCGCGCCACGCATTTTTGTGTAACACAGGCACCGCCCCTCCGTTTGTGTCACGAATCCGTGCAGCTTGTAAAAAGTGTTCTGTCGTACATGCTTATTAGCGGCCGCATTCGCGCGACTAGCGGCAGGGGTGAGGAGGAATCCGAGATCCAAATCGAGCGGGACCTCAATGCTTGTGCGGTGCAGGGTGGCCGGATTACTTGCGCTTGTGGGTCTGTGTAGAAGGATAAGAAAAAGGTGGGGAAGTGTCGTGTACAGAGGCGCTGGAGGGACCGGTGACGACGGGGTTGGCGGGATTGGGCTGACAGTCCGGTTGCTGTTCAGGTCGGGACTCTCGGCGTCGGTGCATGTCTTTGGAATGGGGGGTTGAGGTCGCGCAGGACCTGAGAACCCGAAAAAGAAGGCAGGAGGGGGCTTGATGCCAAAGTGGATCCTGAGGAGGGACAGCAGATCAATGCTGTCCGATTCGGCATAACGCTCCAGGGGGATTGTCAGTGCACAGGACTGCTTGGATGCACTCATTTCGACCGCGGAGTCCGGTGCAGCCACGTTATCGCCGAGAGGAGGGGTGCGGTCGAGGACGGCGGTGAAGCAGCGTCCGAACGCGGTCCGAGAAAGCGTGTTTTCGATCAGTGACGCAACGGCGGCTTGCACGCATCCCGCAACGAGTGCGACGCCCTCTCCGTCGTCCTCGTCGCGGCCGCGGTTGGCGTCGGCGCTGAACGAGTCGAGCCACCACCGAAGCTCGGCGCCCGCATCGACGGCGTCTCCGCTCGCGCGGCACTGCGGACGCGAGCCGTGCATACGCCGCACAAAGGACGCGAACGCGGCTGTCTTGGAATCGGCGGCCGCGAGTGGGAGCGAGTGCGTGATTTCTGCGGTGTGACAGCAGCCGTCAGACGAGACCCGGCCACGGGAGGGAGTGCGCGCACCGTCCGTGGCTCCGAGCAGATGAAGGAGCGCGTTCGCCAGGCCCACGCTCCTCTTCCCCTCCGCGTTGCCAAGCCGCGTGGGAGCGTCTGGCGCTGCGTACGACAGCGTCGCCTCAATCTCGTCCTCGTCAGGGTAGTGGATCACTATCTCAGGCGCTGGCGAGGACTGCCCTCCCCGCGGCTCGTGCCGCGTTGCATCCGCAACTGCAGACAAGGGCATCCGTGCGAACCGGTTGTGTTCACTGAAACCCACCGAAATCACCGCACCCCATTCGTCTGTTTCACTGACATAATTAACCTCGGTCCCAACATTCCGTCAGTATGTCCTGCTTGTTCACTGTATGTTCTCCTCCTTTTTGGAGTGGTTCCAAGGTGGGTTGAGGCTGCCAGCCAAAACTGTAGAAACTCGCCTCTGACACCTGTAGCCCAACAATCTTGACCTTAGATCCACGTGTGTTTTTCAGATGGCTCCGGATGTTTGACAGTCTCAAATGGAGCTGTTGGCTGCGTGAATGGCAAATGTACCCATTCTTGCAGCTCAGGCTTCACCCTGAACAGCGTCAGCACCAGTGCTGCAACAACTTCGAGCACGCACTGTACCGCAAGCCATTCATTATGTTTTGTTTGTAAGGGACATGAATATTAATTATCAGGGTTAGGCAAACAATCTGGACCTAGGTGTCCCCTGTGTCTTGTCAGATGGCTCTGATTGTGCTTCAGTTTCTAATGGGAATTTAAGCTGCACCAATGCGAAATGCACTTTGCCGTGCTCTCTGTCTACGTCATCAACAGGAACACCTGCAAAGAGGCAACCGGCGAGCCCATGCTTGTCCGCAAGCAACTGCAACCCTGTCGCCAACAGCGCCGTTTCTTGCTCCAGAGCAGATTCTATTTGCAGCCTCCTATGCGATAAAGGACACTCTTTTACAGTGTCGGGGAACTTTTCCTTGCCGGAAACTAGTGCGCCACTGCAAGCTTGGTGCAACCTCCAGTCCTTAACGAAGCCAGGTGCTCCAGCACTCATTCTGCGGGCCTTCAATGGGACATATGAGGAACGAAATCAGACAACTGAAATGGCGCTGACTGTTCTCCAAACCGTTCTTGGTACGGCACAAGACATAACTGCCTTGTTGGGCTAGTCCTCCGCGTCAGGAAAGAAGGGGGCGGCTCCTCCGGCACGCGGTAAAAGCAGCAAGATTGCACCAAAGCAGGGGCTTGATTGCATCCGCATTTCTCGTGACACTCACTTGTTTGTTATGCAAATTCAAGCCATTATGGGTACGTTACAACACCAAACTTACTCAAGTGATCTTGGCTCAAATCACAGAAGATGGCACAGAAGGGATGGACTTGACTGAGTGGGACGTTGAAGCATAGAAGAACTATTACCACGGATTGGAGTATTGCTCGACGCATGAGATGCAGCATCGCGTTCATAGGGTCCATCGACCTTGGAATTTCAAGCATAGGCAAAGCCACTGGCGCAACAAGTATGAGGGCGTCGGGACAGACAGCTTTCAGTGTGGTTCACTCCCAACATACATTGTTCTTTTCGTTCAACAGGCACTCGGACTAAATAAAGTGTTAGAGACAATAATATGAATAGGTGACTGTTTCAAATGGTTCCGCAGAATAAGTTTTTGGCGGGTTTCCATCATTGTTGGTGGACACGTGATTTATCGATAAAGCCTTCTCTGGAAAGGTAGCTAAAGCAAGGAAATCCAACATACACCACTCTCATCCCAAAATCAACCAAAAGCCGTGCAACCGACAAACTCCACGAAACACAAGTAACACCGCCCTCCCGCAACCGATCTCAAATGCACCATCTCTGCCTCCACACTCGCCCTTTCCCCTTTCACACGCACCTCTGTCACCCGCGCAGCAAGTTCCTCCGCACGCGCATCCAACCACTGCAAGCTCGTCAAATGCGTGTCCAAAATTTTGACAATCTTGCTCACAGCCCCACCCTCTTCCTCCCCTACTACCGTGCCCGCATCCCTGCCCCTGACCGCATTCACCTCCTCCACCATGCCGCCCAACTGCCCGGCCATGCCGTCCACCTGGCGTAAGAGGCCATCCGCAAGCGCATAGGCGCGCTCACGGTCCTCGTCCGCGCCACCCAAGCGCAGTGGGGGCGCCTGTTGCTGCTGGAGAATAGCGTGGGAAGATCCATGAGACTGCGCACGCAGGCATCGAAGGCGTCGAGCACGCCCGCGAGCTCTCCCTGCTGCGCGTCAATGTACTCGAGCGTCTGTTCGACGCGAGACTGCGATTCATCGAGGCCAGAGATGCGCGTGTGCAGTTGGGTGATCTGTTTCCAAACTAGAAACCGCCCGTGGGAGTGGGAGCGGAAGTAGTCGCTGGCGCTGGTGCCCCAAATGAGAATCCTCCGGCAGCTGGGGCAATCGGGGCGGCCGATGTGGCCGTGGGTTGAGCTGAGCCGAACGAGGAGCCGCCTTTGGTTGTGGGCGCAACGGTTGGGGCCGCGAACGAGAATCCTCCCGCTGCAGTCCCGACCCCTGTCGAACTGTTTGCAGCACCGTCGAAGGAGAAACCGCCGCCGCCCAATGCATGCTATCCGCCTGGTTGACTGTTGCTGTTGCCAGAGGGAGTGCCACCGCCGGTCGCTGGCTGCCCGAAGCTGAAGCCTGGTTCAGCGCACTCCAGAGTTAAGACGGTGTGTCTTTTGGGCGAGGACCCTCAAACTCAACTCATGTTTGGTTAAAGATTTCGTGGCATTCCTTCACTCTTCTTCGCCGAGCAAGTGCCTCCTCAACAAGCCACGTTCCTCCTCCCAAATATTTCAATTGTGGCGAATTTTTTAAACTGCGAGCAGTCAAGCCTTGGCGACACTGCTTGAGGGATATCAGGCATAGATGGCGTGGGGTCACGAGGCTCTAGTCATGACGCGCAGGCGGGTGTCGCAATCATTATCGTGTTTCATGTGCTTCATTGTGTATTCCAATCTGGCGGGACATCGTCCGATTCAATTTCGCGAAACAACGCTATTATTGAAATGCGGTCTATTTTCGAAACAAGTCTGAAACACGCTCCCTTTTTTCAATGGAAAAAATGGTTGCCATTCGCGTAACCAAACTGCAATTTTGGAGTTTCACAACGACTTTCGTCAGGCACAAAACCGGGAAAAGGACGAGGCGTTTCGCTATAAAAAGAAGGAAAAACAGACCAAGCAACCTAG
The DNA here is from genome assembly GCA_025201725.1 of Chytriomyces sp. MP71. Classification (NCBI taxonomy): domain Eukaryota; kingdom Fungi; phylum Chytridiomycota; class Chytridiomycetes; order Chytridiales; family Chytriomycetaceae; genus Chytriomyces; species Chytriomyces sp. MP71. The sequence goes on along the minus strand of MU615080.1, from coordinate 12,946 downwards.
CAACCTCACACACGCTATGTTATCTCAGGTCGCTACACTCCTGCTCTTGACTGTAACCACTGCACTCGCAGCACGCGACTGTGGTCAGTTCCAAAAGTACTTTCAGTTCGATCCTCCTACCCTCGTGTACGATGCCAAGGAACCTGCCACCTCGTTCACCGTCGTGATGCTGCAATCACCCAACGGGACAGCGCAAGTTGCCCTCACCGCCCCCGGATTCCAGTTTGACACGCCTCTTGTCCACTTCACCAATGAAAATTGGCAGACCCCACAAACAGTCGTCGCTGTTGCTGCAAGCAGAGCAATTACAGGCCAGGCGTCCCTCCAGATTGGCACCACCGTAAACGCGCCTTGCTTGCCCGTCCACAAGTGCCCTTTCCAGTACTTTGTGAACCACAACACGGCGGCTTCCCAGACTTGCACGATCAATGGAGACCCGCACTTTCAAACTTTCAGTGGTGCCGTCTACTCGTACCAAGGCGCGGGTGGCCTTTACTATCTCCAGAGCGACTTTTTGCAAGTCCAGGCCTACCAGTATCCTTGTTCAGCGGGCTCGGCCGTCGCTTGTGTCGGTGCAGTGACGATTCGTTACGGAGACTCTATTTTTGTTGTGAACGGTAAGTTTATTTCATATTCTTTAGCACGTCGCTGAGCTGCCCAATCTTCAGGAATGGACAAGGACAATAACATCCAGAACTCTGGTGGTGCTACCCTCACCACGCTGGGCCCCAGTGGCGCTTCTGGATTCACAATTTCTCCCTCGAACGTCACCTCTGCGACAACCTTCACTTTCACCACGGATGATGGGTCCGTTGTGACAGTCAACTGGAACTCGCTCCCCTATATGTCGGTCACCATCACATTGACAGGAGCCCTCATTCCCACAATCCACGGAGGGGCTTGCGCCATCACGGACGGCAATTACCAGGATCACATCAAGGAGTGGCAAGTTCCCAACAACGACTACCATCTGACCGGCAAATTCGCTCCCGGATCGGTCGGCTATCCCTTTGAGAAGTACTGGGGCAAGGGAAAGTTCAAGAGTCTTGTTTCCGGTCAAGCATTCAACGACACGAGTTACGATGATGTCTGCGTGGTGATTGTCAAGCCCGCGCCAGTTGTGGACCCTCCTCAGGTCATCACCTACCCGCCCTTCAACCCCAACGACCACCCCATTTTCCAGCAAGCGATCGGTGACAAGCCCATTGGTGGTCAAGTTGTCGGAGATCAGACCGCACCGGCTGCAGGAGTGCCAGCTGGAGGAAATCTCGCTGGTGACAAGCCTGCTGCCAGCAACAACACTGCAATTGCTCCAGTTGTTCAAATTATTGACCCCAACTTTGGCAAGGTCGCTCAGGATGCTGCGGCTGCCGCCGTACAGGCGGCAGCTGCTGCTAAGCAAGACGCTGCCCAAGCTGATGCCGCTGCACAGGCTGCCAACTCTGCGGCTCAAGCAGCACTTGCTGCCGCGGCCAAAGTTGCGCCCAATGCCCAGTCCAACAATGCTAACGTCATCACCTACCACCCGGAAGACATTGCCGCCGCCAATGCGCAATGTCAGCAAATCTTGAACGTACCCGGATGCCCCGACCTCGATCCCAACCACGCCAAGTTCGCGCAGGAAAGTTGCGTGCGCGACGTTTTGCTCAGCGGTGGACACGACTTTTCTGACGGCCACCTTCGAGGGTACCATGCCCGTTGCTCCCAGGCTGCAAACCAACAGGCGAACAGCCCGCTCTCGATTGCGAACGGCCAGAGCGCGCCTGCGGCCAGCCTCCTCCTGCAGAACGGATACGGAGACCACAAGTGCATCAACGGATGCTCTGGAAACGGAATCTGCACAAACCTCGGTTGCGCGTGCTTGTCGCCTTTCACGGGTCTCGACTGCACCATCAACACCTCAACCCTGCCGCCCCCCGTCAACCAACCCATCGCCGTGTGCCAGAACTTGACCGTAGCGCCGGTTACATACGCTCAGCCCGTGATTTTGGCGCAGAACCCCGTCGTGCAAGCGGCCCTGGCCCAGCCCGCGGCGAGCTACGTGCCCGCTGCAGCACCGGCTGCTGTGATTCCTGCACTTCCAGCCGTCCAGATGGTCCAGCCACAGGTGGTCCAGGCCGCCCCTGCTGCCGCCGTGCAGGTTGCGCCTGCCGTTGCGGCGCCACCCGCGTACAATGGAGCTTCGGCCACAGCCGCGGTACCGGTGTACAACGGAGTTCCGATCGTGTCGTCGCAGGTGGCCCCCGCTGTAGCACCAGCTGCTGTTGCGGCGCCGACGTACCAGCCGCCCACAAAAGTGTACGCGCCGGCTACCGGTGTGGCGCCTGCTGCGGCGAATGTGAACGTGTTGGCGAACGTGGCTAGTACGGTTGTGGTTGGAACTATTCTCACGCTTCTCTCCTTCTTCCTCCTCTGAACACTTGATTTTTCATTCTTTTGTGAGTTAGATGTTGGTGCAGTTACAATACGAATCATTCATTGTTTTATTCCGCACTTCGGTTTTGTGGATAACTTTCCTTCACGAACAATGGGATTGGACTGTACCGTTTCTCTGTTCCTCAATCACAACAGGCCGAAGTAAGAACAGCGTTAAGATGCGTTTATATGCGAAATACATATTACTAATGAAACAATTGTGAGAAAGTATGAGCCTTACAACCCACCCAACAATTTTGCCAAAGCGGTCCCATCCAAACCGGCAATCTGTACCCCACTCGCTTTTACCAACTGGGGAATGTTCGGACACACAAAGCTGCTCCTCCCACTCGAACTCGGCTTGAACCCGGTCCACGCCAGAATGGTCAAGTCCACGCTCACAGTGTAGCCGATATACACGCGCGCCTGGGCACCCTGTTGCCCCATGCAGCGCCCTTCCAGCAACGTGATCGCGTCGCGACTATTGTCCAAGGTCGCGGCGAGGTTCGTGATGCTATAGCTAAGAGAGAGGGGCATAGTGAAGGCCGTGTTGGAACGCGCCTTAAAGTCCGTTTTGGCCGCCTGGCCTGTCACAGTAGGTCCATTCGGGACAGGTTTCATGTTGTCCGGGCCGAGTAGTTTGCCCGAAAAGAGGATGGCGTTCGTGGGGACGTTTTCGTAGTTGGGGCTGTAGACATTCACGTCTACCGCGAGAGCGATGGTGACGGCAAAGGGGCTGTCTGCAGTAGCGTTAAGGGGGCTGCCGGTAATGGAGACGGGGTTCATCATGTCGCCAGGGATGTAAGGATCGCTGATGCTGATGGTAGGGAGTCGCGGCCAGAGGAAGTAGAGTGCCACGCCAATGCCACCCAATACAAAGATCACGACGGTGATGATAGTGGACCCGCAGCCACGACGTGTGCGAAAACAAGCACAGAAGCGTCGGTTCGCAGCGCGCCGGTCTCGGGTTGATGAAGTTGAAGGGGAAACGACCAGTGCTTGGCCGTCCTCTTCAAACATCTGGATCGCCTGACTCTTCATGGCAGACACGCTGTTCCTGCGTGTGCGAGTATCCATTCCTTAACGTACTGCTTGGGGAGGATTCTGGATGGCGGGATCTTTTTGATACAATTTCCATGAATGAATTTGGCCGTGTCTGAGACCGGTTTTGAAAAAGTTCATTGCACGAACACACGCGCCATTTTTCATTCCCATCACCCAATGCTGTTACCACATATTGCACTTTTACATATTATGTTCAATGCTATTTAATAACAACAAGAGGCAGTGACCAATAAACCATCAATTGCCCCCTAGCACATTCGTCAACCCCCCCAGAGGCGGACATGGGAACTGCGTTTTTCCGCTAAATGAAGGTTTATACCCCGTCCACGCAATAATTGCCAAATTCACGCTCACGGTGTACTGTATACTCAGCTTACCGCTACCACCCCCAGACAGACAATTTTGCTGAATGACGCTAAAAGCCTTATCGTTGGACGCGATTGTGGCAGGATTTGTGATGCTGTATATGAGCGAGAGGGGCATGGTAAACGTTGTGTTGGCCATCCCGGGGAAGGGCACGTTGGCCTTATTGCCGTTCACGTTGGCGTTGGGGATGGGTGTCGTATCGTCCGTGTCCTACCATGCCCACGAAACCAATGAGTAAAATTTCCAGGTGCAAAATCACGTCAACGGCGGCAACAAACCAGGAGAGTACCAGCGAACACCAGGTTGTTGACAACAATCGTCTCGTAATTGGGGCTGTATACTTGTACGTCCACATTCAAATACAGCTCCACAACAAAAGGAGTAGTCGTGCTCGCTGTGAGAAGGTTCCCACTCGTCACTACGGGCTGCTTGTCCGTCGGAAGGTAAGGTTGTCCAACCGTTACCTGCGGTGCTCGCGGCCAGAGGAAGAAAGCGGCCGCACCAAGGCCTCCCAGGATCACGAGGGTGAGGGTGAGGGCAAAGGCGCAGCATCCGCGCCGCGTACGAAAACAACAGCAGAACCGGCGGCCGTTGTCATCCTTGTTGTTGCGACGATCACGGCGAGAGAGTGGTGGCAGTGGTGTAGCAGCGTGTGGTTGCGGGGTGGGTTGAGACGCAGCGGGGATGGGGGAGACCTTTTTGTCGGGGATGTCGTTGGTTCCATACCCGCCTGAAATTCGCATTTAGTGTCAAAGTAATTTGAATTTAGTTGGGTTTACCTCCAGATGGGATGGGGAGTTTTTTTTCAGGCAAATCGGAGGGTGTGTGCACCACCCTTTGCGCGCCTGCCGGGAGTCGAGCAAAATACGCTTCCTCTTCGGAGAGTGTATTGGAGACTTCATTCGACGTTGACGAAACGACGTTTTGCAACTTGCTCGGCCTTGCAGCCTCGTTGGCAACGCCTGAACTGCTCGCCATGGCAAGTGGAGTTCCTGTTTCCAAGAAAAGGCAGCGTTTGACCCGACGTCAAGACAAAACTGTTCAAGTCATGACATATTTGAGAAAGAAACTCACCCTTGCCATTGGTAGGGATGTAAGAAACGCGTTTCGCGCCTTGCGGTAACCTGGCAAAGTAAAGCTCCTCATCCGTCATTGGTTCCTTAACGGGATCCGTCATGGATGAAAAGGAAGATTCGGGGGCAGCTGGAAAAGAGATGGGTGCATAGAGGCCTGCTGGCATACCGACAGGCGCGGGTGGCAAGAATGCTAGCGGTGGCTGAGAATTTTGTGGCTGATAGGCCCCGTAAGGTACATGCTGATAGAGAGCTTGCGGATGATGCTGCTGTGATAGGAATGGTTGGTGCTGGTAAGCGTTGGCGTAAGGGTATAAGAACTGCTGTTGTTCAGCTTGTGGATATACGCCGAAGGATTGAGCACTTGCGAGCGCGGGTCCTTCAACCACGGGAGTCGCCGAGTATTCGCGCACTACCGAATCATCTGCGTTCTCGACAATGTGGCGTTCGTGAAGCGCGGTCTCGCGCATGTTCTCGCTGGACAGGAACGCGGAGCCTTGGCTCGAGGCGAGCATTGCGCCTTTAAGCTCACGCTGCCGCGCCTCGACCTCGTCCTGTGCAGTGCCAGAGTACTTTGGAAGAGTCCCCGGTGACTTGTGAGAGTATGAGGACGAGGATGAAACATTCTCGTGCCCCTCGACTATTTCGGCATCCCTCACGCCCTCCTGATTATGAGCACCATCCTGAAGATCTGGAGATGCTACAGATGTCGAAAACCTGCCCGCTGGGGCTTCGTTCGGGTCGTCCCACCGGCTGCCTTGTGCTGGATGCGAGTAGTAAAAGGCCTGATACTGTGTATCCAGATGGCGGGTCCATCCCTCCGAGTTATGGTACGGCGTCTCCTGTGTGGATTCCATCCTTCTCTGTGGCTGTGGCTGCTGCGGAGGCAGTCAAGCTGACAAGGTGGGAATGAATTTTGGTTCTGGGCCCCGTGACACTTGCTGCGGGTCGAACCTTGCTGGAACCAAGTTCTCCTCCGATTGCAGTCGACCTCTCATCAGCAAGTGTAATAATCAGCAAGTGTAATAATAAATTATGTTGGCACCTGCCCCACATCTGGCCAGGCCTCGTTATTTTTCAAATTTTGACAGAAACGCCTCAAGCCTCTTTCTGACGGCCATTGACGAGTCCTGACAATCTTATATCATATTTCATTCCACTCCCCTATCTAATAGAGCACATGCTGAAAAAAAATCATACAATCCCAGAAAAAGTAGAAATTGTAACAAAATTTAACTTCCAAATAAATTATTCAGACGAACAAGAACATCTGTTGATGCATTGTGATTTTTACCATGTAGTTTTTGCTTTCCTGCAATGACTTCATTGAGCAGATTGCGAGCTTCATCTGCTCGTTTTTGTTTCCAGCGCAGCTCAGCCAATGTGGCAGTTGAATCCAAGGTTTGCATATGACTCTGACCATGTGAATCTCTCAACACCTCTAAATTTTTTGTGCATATTGACTCTGCCTCTTTCAATCTGTTCTGAGCAATATAGACTTGTGCCAAACGATCACGAGCAAGGAGGGTCTGAAGGTGCTTCTCAGGAAGAATACCAGGATATATTTCCATCCATTGCAAAAGCATTTCCTCTGCTACACTGAGTTGACCCAGAGCAAGGTGGCAAGCTGCAAGATTAGACAGAGTGTTCAGACCATCTTGTGTACACTCTTTTGAATTGTTTTCAATGATGTCCATGTTAAATTCATGCAATTTCTTTGCCACAGAGTATTCCCCTTGTTTAAAATTGACAATGGCCAGCTTGTGTCGTTTGGTCCAAGTTGCAAGTGAGCTTTCCCCAACCTTTCTGCCCAGCAAGTCCAAGCTGCTTTCCAGAAGAATTTGTGCATCACTGAATTTGCCTTGACTGGCACACAAGGAAGCCAAATTGGACAAGGCCTCCAGAACCTGAAGGTGTTCCTCTCCAAGAATTTTCTTTCCAATTTCAATGGCTTCTAAAAGATAAACCTCTGCTTCATCCAAACGTGCCTGCATCTGGTAGATGATGGCCATATTGTTGATTGAGTCCAGGGTCTCTGGATGCTCATGCCCCAGAACACGAATGCGTCCATCCAAGCAACGTTGCATAAGCATTTCAGCCATATCAAATTTTCCAAGGCGGCGCTGAATATTTGCCAAAGTATCCAAGTTCCTTAACACGACAGGATGACTTTCACCATAAGCTTTTGTACCCTGCACAATTGCTTTTGCAAGCATGGACTCTGCATCTGCATAATTGCCTCCTCTCATATAAGCTTCCCCAAGGTCTGCAAGAATGCACAGTGTCGTGGTATGTTTCAAACCCAGCTGCTCCTGTGCTGCAACACTGGCCTTTTTTAACATGACTGCAGCAGAATCATAATCTCCAGTTAGTCTGTAGAACCTTCCTAGAGAGGCCTGCCAATCTCGCTTCTCAACAGGGTCAATAGCTTTGTCAATTTTAGATTGCAAATGAGAAGATATCCAAGCCTCAAAGACACCAAACACCATTTGATCCAATTTCGAAAATCCAACCTTGCTCCTGATCAAATCAAAGATGGCATCTTTGTCCTGACTTATAGATGTCTCACTTCTTTCACAATTGACATTTTTCAAGACCTTGTGGAACTCTGCAGGATCCTTTCTGAAAGCATCCATAAACTCTGAGGCTTGAGCTTCAGGCAGGGCCACATGGAAATTTGAATCAGTCAGTCTTGTCAGGTAAACCTCTAAGATGCACCAGGATCGTTTGAGAGGGACAGGGTCCATCCATGGCTGCAAGACAATGATAACATGTTTGATGGGTCTAATCACATCTAGAAGCCAATCCATTGCACGATTGTGTGTGAAAATTTGAGATGAAGACAGAATGTCAAGCCAAATATAGGCTTCTGATGCAGGGATGTGCTGTTCTGCAAAAAAGTGATCCAGAGCATTCAGTAAATCAAGAAAGGAGTTCATCCATGCATGAGAGATGAACCACTGAGCATCATGGACTAGGCATGCAGTAGCAGGGCTTCCAAGGTACTGATTGACCACCGAAAGTTGAGATTCCAATGTCATGGGAATGATAAATTCAGCACAAAAATCTGCGGTGCTTTTGCCCTTGAGTGATTCAGGACTACCCCACTTGTCTGCTAGCTCATGCAGGTGTGACAAGGATAAGCCCTTAATAGAAATCTGTAGATTTCATTGCTTAGAGATATTACATGTGAATTAAGCTCACCACTTCTTGAGGAATATTGTATTCAAGTTCTGACACATCAATTTTGGGACAAAGTTCCTGCTCAGTTTTCAAAAGAAGCTGTAAGGCTGTTGTGAAAACAGCTCCTAATAAATGAATGAAGAAAACATACCAAAGGTGCATATTCCACAGAACTTGGTAGAATAGTCATGAATTCCTAAAAGTCAAGAGATGTTAATTCTCAAATAGCCTTCTTTGTTTGGATTCAGATACTCACTTCCGTAGCTGCCTTACCTGCTGTCCATCCACGTTCCTTCCCCATTTTTGCATTTGTCAGCCTCAATGCTGAATCTGGCTGGGAAGGTACTGATATTGAAGTGGTTGCAGCTTCAGGCCACAAGTTCTCCTGACGACGCAATTTTTCTGGGTCCTTCAAACCGTCAAAAATGACAATAGTATCCGAATCGGCAGCGCATCTCATTTCTTCATTCAAAGATGTAGCTCCCGATGCTGGCGGATTACGTGCCTGGCCGGCGGAAGGTGGTGCTGAGGCTAAGGCATTTCCCGTCGATGCGGGGGGAATGTGAGATTCGGTTGCGGTGACTGCCAACTCAATCGGAAGTGCACCAGGCGCCATGGGCGCAGCGGCAAGTACTTGATCATGAGCGACACGATGGCCGCCCGCACGCTGCTCTTGCTTGAGCTTGAGCTTGCACTTGAGTGCCGTGATGAGTGCCAACATCGGCTTTGTGGTTTGATTAAATTCTAAAACAAAGTTAGCGGGTCGCGACATGAACACCATTCGTCATCTTGACCGCCATGGATTACGACCGTTATCACCTACTTTTAAGGAAATCTCGTCTGAATCTCCACCGACCGCTGCCGCAGCCCGCAGGAAACTTTACAAAACTTATTCGCAGTATCCCGCCGTTACCAACACGTTGGCAAAGATACTGGCATGACATTACTATTACCTTTTCTAACTGCAAAACGTCCTCGTTGGGGGTTAGTGTCAAGCGTACGTTGATGTAACTTGGAGAGAAATCGTGCGAGGGCGCCAAGGTCATCCGAGGGACCGACACAACGTCGGCCCCATGATGCCGTGTTCTGCGCATCAATACCATCACCCGAACCACCACATTCTTCTCGGAGAGCAGGGACTCAGAAATGCGAAAGATAGTGTCCCTTAAAGCATCCGTGAGTCACTCACAAAGCCGGGCAATGTGTTGTCACTGGGTCCGTAACAGACGCGGGTAAACTCGCCTGCCTCCGTCGCTGGAGCGGCCTCCTCGACTCGCAGCTGCCATCTCGCGTCAGAAGTACCTCAACGATACTAAGGGTGCAATTTCGCAATGGATCTCGATTCAAATGACCAGCCAGGTTGAGCTTCATGTTGCAAGAATGGACAGCTTCAACACCCCTGGTAGTCTGGTGAGAAGCGTTGGCTGTGGTGCGAATATCTCGTGGGGAGGTGGAGGCTGGGTTCGTTTTGTCCTCTGCTAATCTCTAAGCACATCGAGAGGCGTTCTCTCACACGCGTTTCCATGCACGAGAGTATGCAAAGACCATGGTGAAACAATTTGCTTTTATGGAGGACGAGACCATGGTTGCTGAGGAGGTTATGAAATAGCGCAACGAGTTTGGCTTATAACTCGAGTCGTTGGGGTTTTACTTCGCATCAAAGAAAATGCCATGCATCTACGCTAAGAAGAATGCTGCGAAAATGAACACTGCCTGACAATGAAAGTGGTTGTCTGCAGATCCACTTGTCTTGGATGGGCCAACCGATGGTACCGTCGCAGTTGCCACCGTTCCCACTCCCATACTTTCATCCTTTGACGCAGGATGAATGGAAACGGTGGTAAAGGTGCTGTTCCCGCCAGGAGTTCCACCAAGTCCATCTACCGGCGAAGACGGCCCAAAGCCGGAGTTCCCGTTGATTGCATTGTACGCCGTCTGGGCCACAACTTCATGCCCGCGAGTTGTGGGATGCAAGTAATCCCAAAACATGTAAGTGTCCGGCGAAGAGCACACTGTGAGCTGGTTAAAGCACCTGAGGATTTGTCAATGTGAGGAACCTCAGGAGTGGCGGGCAATTACATATTAGACACGTCCGTCAAATTGAAATACTGCATTCCTTCGGGCGTTAAAGTATACGTAAGCAACTTGTTGAGGTCCACAGTCGTAATGGTCGCGTTCGAATTCGCAGCCTGAAAAGCGCGCCTTTATGAACACAGTTCCCAATCATGTAAAACCGCAATCCTACCTTGATCGCATCCAACCCATCCCCCAAAACCTTATTATAACTCTCCACAAGCGCCTCCACAAAGTCCTGCGCGACCGAAAACAGTCGTCCCACGGGCGTAAACTGCAAGGGCGGCATATTGAGCACGGCTACGTTCCTGGCCCCGGCTTCCACGAGATTGCGCACCATGGAAACGACGTATCCCGCGACACGCGGTGCGTCAGGCGTCTGCAGTTCGAGCAGCGTAAAGGCAAAGTCGTTTGCGCCGGCAAAAAGAGTCACAAGCGTCTTGTTGGAGTGCAGGAGGGATGCAGAGGGAGATACGCGCAGGAGGCTGAGTTGTTCAGGGAGGTCTGGGGTGTGGAAGTTGAACACGGGTTTCAGCCCAGTAAGTTTGAGGAGCTCTTCGACAGAGTCGGTGGAGTTTGCGGTGGATCCTGAGAATGCTAGGTTGACGAGTGTATGGGCCCCGATCAAGGTGGCGAGGTGTTCGGTCCAGAGCGGTCCATTCGAGCTGGTAATTTTTGCCTCCCGTTGTCAATCATGGCCCAATCATTGCAAGCAGACGGGGCGAACTCACAATCTACCGTCAAGATATGGCGGTGTTGGCGTCCCATACATGGCGAACATGTTGTGCGTGTCGCTGAAGGAGTCGCCAAAGCTGACGACGGTGTCAAAGTGGCGGTTGGGGTTGCTGCCAGCGGCACGCTCCGTCTGTGTGCCCCAGCCACGCACGGTCGGTTCCCAGCTTGCACGTCCAGATTTGCGATGAATCCAGGAAGGATCGGCTGCGACGAGGCCCGCTAACAAACCCGTCAGAAGTAATTGCAGACACATTTGCACTACCATCCAGTTGAGTGAATTTCCAGACCAAGCCGCTCAGAAGATCATGGGTCGTTGAGAGCTGTGGCATACCTCGTTTCTCCAACCCATTCAAATACGTGCTGACTGTCTCGATACCATGTCTTCCGAAAACGGCTTCGCAGGCAACTTAAAAAGAAATGGCTTGTCATGCGACTTTGTTACAAAATCAAAATATAGGCAACCTTAAATATCTCACACGGCTTCTCTCAGCCCTCCTCCGCATCAAGCACCAAACCCGTTTTGTCACTCTTTCCTACCCGCACTGATCCGCAACTGCCTTCGGAATTTACGCGCGACAATGACGCGTTCATCGGGCGCTACTGGCACGGTCAGAGCAAGCTCACCAACATCCTTGTCCCGGAATTCAAAAAGTACGGGTCTAAGATGGTCAAAACCCATGCACTAACCTCAAACGAAACCGCACACGCTCTTCTTCCTACCCATTTTTGCGCGTGCTGGTGAATGCGATCTGGATGCGGTTGGCGCCAGACACGTATGCTACGCGGCCACAAGCGCAAGGTAGCGGAGAACAGATGTGCGAGCAAGGTTTCGCCCCAGACCATGGACCAGGTGCTTGCCAAGAGACTGGTAGAATACGACGAGGCAGCTTGCAAGGAGTTTTGCTGTTGGCACAGGTATTTGGTGTACAGAGTATCAAAAATTTTTGCACCAGCGGATTTTAATTGCATCGAATAGCCGATTCAAATGGAGGTGCCGATCCAGTTAGCGGAGCGGATCGTTTGGCACTTGGACCGGCGTGAAAGGTCGGGGTACGCTTAATGGCAGACGTGGGGCCTGACAGAATCTCTCGCCTCCATCAACAAAAACTCCCTTGCAATAGAGAAAATTACGACACTAAAAGTGATAAACAGGAGATTTCCGTTGTCATAGAGTAGTTGCTGTATAGCATAAATGTGTTGATTGCCAAATACACAGCACTTCGCGCGACTTTGTGAATGAAGTTTAGTTTGACGACACAGTGAGAGCAAATGGCGTACTCAACTGTTTTCTTTAAATATAAAAGCAAATATGGCAGCAAAATTGCTCCCAAATTGATTCCAATTCATGGCAAGTGAGCAAATCGTAGCCAAACAGTCACACAGACTGTCACCCACAGTGAACCCCACCAGCGACGAAAGATATTGGACGTACACGCACACGCCGTCCACGGGAATGGCGGAAGTCAGAATCAAGTCACAAAAATTCCACGCCAAGCGATGTACAAGCGCGACAAGGAGCAACGCGCCCACGTTGCGGCTTCGCGACACAAGATCCAGCACTTAAACATCACGAAGTAATCCAGTGAAAGCATCGTGAAGTGGCCCAAGAAGTTGGCGACGTATGTGAGAAGAGTGCAGTTGGCCATGGAGGCTGTGATTTGGGCGAGGTTGACGCAGCAGTATGTAAAGAAGAGCGCGTTTGTTACGAGTAGGAGGACGAGGATGGTGGATCCTTTCGTGGACAAGATGACGTGGATAGCTTGTAAGATTCCATCGAGGGCGATTGCAAGGGTAGCCCCGTTGAAAAGAAAGACGATTGGGAGGACAAGGGATGGATCCATTTACTTGAATCGAAAATCGTGGATAACAATGCGTTCCTCCTGTCATTCATTCAATGTTCTTTCTCCGTCAAATTTTCTTGGCTTTTTTCAAGCAAACACGAATAGGACTGAGGGGGCAAAAACCCCCCCTGGAAACTCGAAAGATACAAAACTTATATTTTAAACGAGAAATCAAAGTACGAGCTCGCGAGCGTT
>MU615079.1:0-18942 GCA_025201725.1 Chytriomyces sp. MP71 | reverse complement strand
TTCGCGCCGCTCTGGTACGCATCGCCACTCTCCTTCCCTAGGATCGGGACTCTGCGTTAGTTTATTGTGGCGGATGTGGGTTTGGGGGTTTGGCTGTTGGGAGGTAAACTCACACTGCTTGTTCAGCTTGTACGTGTTGCCCGCCTTCTGGTACAAATCTGCAGCCTCATCCAACTTTGGCCCACCGAGGCCAAACCAGCCGGCTGGTTGCGTCGCCCTCTTTTCCGCCTCGGCAATAAAACGACGCGCTTCTGCGTCTGACATTTCGTTTGTTCAAGAAACGGGAATCACCTTCAACAATTCAGTAAGTATTCGGCATTATCGGCAATGATCGAAGGGGGCCAAGAATAAGGAATGAATGCCGCCTGAACTTCGCCACATTTTATGCGCTGGTATCCTATTCCTTTCTGTCATTGCCACTCAAAAAAATTTAACGTGAGGAATCAGTACAGACATAAATGAAAATTCTGTTATTCACTGAAATAGCGGCTACTAACACATTGATGTCGATAAAGAATGCATCAGTGAATCCGCTTATTCGCTTCAGTTACGCAAAAAGAAGGTCGTGACGAGTTACTATCGAAACGGGCAAAACCCACCCATGAGGTCCGGTGAGGAGCAAAGCTTTGTCACTCAGATGGAGCAACTGTGTGCCAGTGCCAACATCTATACGTCATGGGAGGAGACGCTTTTGTGCAGCAGTCAAAGGCAAATTCATCCAAGATCCTTCAGCGTATCTCATCCAAGTAAAAAAAAGGTTAGAGAGAGATGGCTAACGTAATTGTTTTGTACTCTCGGACCAAAAGTGATGGCTCTGATAGGTACCACATAGGCTGCGAGAGGGTGCACTCTGTGCACTGTGCACGCATCTCTGGATTAATGAAATAAAACAATTTCAGTGTGAATGCACCAGAGAACAGTAGCAGAGGGAACTCCCGCGGTCCACAACTGACAAGGATGCAAAAAGCTGACCTCCGATTCTTGAAGGCTGAGGCCGAACTATGAGCGCTCCTTCACAGAGTTATACAGCGGAGTTCATGTAATTAACAGGCGATTTGTGGTATGGAGGTATTTGAGGGCTTCATGCAGTTGAGACTCCGCATTTTTGAGGCGATGAGCCTCGTCGATGGCGAGGAAGTGTCACTTGATTTTACCGAGATAATCACGATCCTTGAGAATCAACTTGTAACTTGTGAGGAGAGCATTGAATTAGGATCGGTTCCCCTTATTGTCTTTGACGTAGAACTCATGCTCGTGGATGATGGCGCAAGATTCCGAAAACTCAGTATACACAATCATATTTATTTCCGGTGCCCTGTGTTTGATTGAAACAATGAGGCCTTCGCTTAACGAGGGAGGAATCAAGCACGAACGGATCATTTCGTAAACTCATGCTGATAGGACCCCATTGTTGACAACGGTAGCACTACAAGGAATGGGCTGTAAAGTTGCGCAGAGTTAAACAAATGACCTCATCTCGTTTCTGCAAGGTTTGAGAAAGTTATACAAAGAGAACATTTAGAGACATGTTTAGATAGGGATTCCAATTGAATAATAACATGGGAAGATAATGAGAGAATGGTGGTGATGAGAACACGACCCGGCTCCTGGTCATGATTAAAGGCGAGGTTTGGGGGTCATCTCGGCTCTCATGTTGGGGTGCAGAATACATGGAATTTGGGAAGGAGTGTCAATACACACAAGGCGAAATGGAGTGTTGATTCAAGTTTGATGGGGCTCCAATCGAATAATACGATGGAAGGGTTCAGGTAGGATGATGGGGCATATAAAGGAGAATATATAAGGAGAATAAGGGGCTTACCTTTGGATTTCCTAAATCTGGGTTGTCATTGTACTCCTTTCTGCAGCTTCCAACACAAGCCGTTTGGTACGTATGTTTTTGAAAGACCCCGTCAATCCTCCAAACCAGTCGTTAATCACACTCTTTACTAAGTTTTTCTGGCGGCTCCACAATTTGACCAGTAATTGGTATGAAAAGTCGGACATAATTTTTTTGCGCCAAGTTTCGTGAGGGCAACACCTTCATACTGAATAAAAAATTTATCACGAAAATAATTCCTTGGAAAGGAACGCATACCGATTAAGGAGCCACAGCGTCCAGCTCACCCTGTTTTCAAGAAAGAAAAAAATGGGAAACAGAGAGTTTAGTCCAGTATTTATAGCATTTCAAACGTGAACACGAATAGATTAAATTATTACCTCATATTCGTCTTTGTTCTCTGTTCTTGTCTGTGAAGCACATTGATTGAGAAAAAAATAAAAAATAAAAAATAAACAAACCTCACCGGCTGGTGTTTGAGAATAATACCCTTCGAACAATTCGTCATAAGAAGGGACATTTGATTTGGCGTCATCGCCAATGTCTTCATCAAGATTCCAATCACAAGTCCAATAATCTGTGTTTGGTACGGCACAAATGAATAGTCCTGCAAGTCTGGGTCAGGAGAAATCTCAGGTAGTAAGGTGCGTCTGGCCAGAGTGCTTTTCTCGGGGCTATACGGGATGAGCGAGGATGTTTGTTTGTCGATGCTTGGCTGAGATTGTTTTGATAGGGAGACACCGACTGAGACACCGACTGAGAGCGGGACTGACTCGCCCACAATGCGCGTACGTCTTCAAGGCGACTGTCCGCTGATTCTTTGTTGCGTGCAGCTTGTCCGCATGGTGACATGGCCGATTATTTTTGGCAAAAAAAAATTTTGGAATTTTTTTTAATGGTCTAAAGTGAGGACAACCACTAAATTCATCATCACACACACATATCAGCGGCAAGCCTCACTTAAACCAAACACATTATCTGTCACTATAATTGAGTGAACAATCAAGGCAATTCAAAGTAGATTTTTTTTGAGAGGGCCGCAGAGGCGCCAGGCACAATTCAAAATTTTATTAGAGAACTCTCAAAAAGACAGTGATGTGGGCAGTGTGCAGGGGGGGAAAAAAAGCGAAAACAGTTGCTAGGCCATATCCCTGCGCACATACGTCCACATTTCAAACACGATGCACCGTATGGTTCTGTGCTGCCGCGCGAGAGCAAGCGGGAGGCCCCTGACGGCGCCACAATCCCGACGCGTACTATCAATTCAGCCTCGGCCGCCTCAGTTTCATAGAATAATTCGTCGACCCAAGTGGCTGCCTCCACTTTATGGTCCTGCTTCAGGTGTCGTCGGGAACGTGCACTCCTTCTCCCCCTTGTCGCTCATATTTTCTGAGGACTTTGTTCGAAGGCAATAGCGAAGGTTATCATGTTTTATTGCCGTTTCACTTTCTTCCTTCATTCGCAAATGTGTAAAACAGGGAACCTACCTCCCTATTTCTTCTCGGCATTGTCTCCGGACGCTGGGCGGTTCACTTTCTCAGGGGACAAAGGTCTCGCAGACGAGCGGGCTGGAGAGCTCAATGCCTTCTTGTTCAGTGGAGAAGTTCGAGAAGAAACTCCCTTTTCAGGCGACGCGGCCTGGACAACAACGTCCGTCTTGAACACGGTTGTAGCCACCTTCAGCTTGCTTTTCTTTTCTTCCAGCTTTTTCGGGTGTGGGACGCGATTCAGGGCCGATGGGCGCGGTGGGGTAACTTTCTTGAGTTTGCCCTTTATGGTTTCGAGCTCTGTGCTTTTGATCTTGGGGTTTGATTCCCCAGATTCAATGGCGGCAGCCTTGGCCTTCTTGGGAACAGGGTCCGAGGACGTGACCGTGTTGGCAGAAGCCGGTCTCTTGCTATCGCGTATTTCAACCATACTTTCTTACTTGTTTTGGTTTGACGTTAGTCCGAAGCTGGATGGAGGGCTCGGGCTCGGTGGCAGTTTTTAGAAAATCTCAATGGGTGGAACACAATTGTCCTTTCTCACATCCTTTTCTGATGAAACGAAATACGGCGTTTTCCTCTGAATTCGGAAAACACGACAAACTCAGTTATAAGAGCCAAAAAATATGCAAAGCCCAAGTGCACAATTGTGAGTACATTTTTCTCACAATATATTATTATACTAGATTTTAATTCATTCTATAAATTTAAATAGATTGTTATAAAATATTATTTTACAACCGCATATGAGCCCCGTCAACAGGGTCAACCTGCTCAAATTCATGTTGCAGCTCAATGGCTCCCGCCTCACAGAACGCGAACGTATCAGAAATGCTCTGACGTGGATATTCTGAAAGGCGTGCGCGGACGTGTAATGTGGAATTGAAAGCCATTCGCAGTTTGGCTGCTCTGGTCCGGTTTCGATCTAAGGAGGAGCGTTTATAAAGACAAGATGACAACGAGCAAGACGTACAAAGATCTTAATTACTTTCAGCATTCTGCTGTCTCTCAAAAATAATGTTCCCTTTAGACGTGTTTTTTGTAGGACAGCAACTAATGATTATTCCTGACTATGATTACTTTGATACTGACTTCATAATTACTCAAAACTGATTGGTGTAGTATTATATTTTCAAGGATAAGAGTGTTGTTCCAACCCGCCTCCTTAAAATGCAGGCTGAGGAGGCACTGAACCGACCCTGACTATCAGTTGTAAGGTTTGTCACAATGTCTCCCTTTGATTGAACCTCCCTTTTCCCATTTAGTTTCCATAAAAATCCTTCAATTCTCTAGTCAAACGTCGTCAACGAAGTAAATAATACAGGCAAAAGAGAAAACGAGCTTACTGCCTGAAAAACCGCCAATGAAAACAAAGCGAGTCACTTCATCTTCTCTCGACTGTAAATGACCATACCTACCAGCGCGACAATCACACCTAACCCCTTCAAACCATCCAAGCCAGCACTCCCAAACAGGAGTGCGCCCATCGCTAGGGTCAACACTGTCTTTAAGTGTCCCACCACCTGGTAGGTCATTGGGCTCGTCCCCTTAATCAACATGAACCCAAACAAATTCACCAAAATCGCCAAGGCACAGCTCAAAAAAATCCACCCCACAGGCGCCTCCGCCACAAGCACCCTCCAAAAGGTTGCAATCTTAGTCCCCACGGTGAAACCAAGCAGATCCTCGAAACCAATGTGCATGTCCACGACAGCTGCCGCTGCCATACAGACGCCAAAGCTGATGAGCGACATGGCGTTCATGCTCTGGAAGCTGCTCAGTCGCTTCAAGTCCGGGCTCTGGTTCAACTCAATCTGGCTCAAGGCGGTCGTCACGACTGCACCCACGCTCACAAGAAGCGTCAGCAGGCCCATGAATAAGGCCACGATCCCGCCCCCGCTGCTCGGAGGCTCTTCCAAAGCGATGCGGCGTGTTGCGCCCTTGCCCGCCGTTGATTGGTTGGCTGTGTGTGTGGGTGCAGCGTGCTTGGGTGCGCTGGGGCTCATAGTGCTGATGGCGACGCCGAGGAGGATGACGGCAAGGGCAATGACAGTGGGACGGGGGAGGACTTTCTTGAAGAGGATATACTGGAGGAGGGCGATGGCAGGGATGCAGGACATCTGGTACAGGGTATGGGATGGAGGGGACGCATAAAAATTTGCCCAGGCGCTGGTTGGACTTGTTTTTGACACTTCCATGCTTTGAGGCTCATCACTCTTGTCGCTACATACTCTCCCATCCACCTCAAGTTCGAGCTTCTCCTCGCAAGCTTCATGACGCACAGTTCCATGTTTCACTCAATGAAGGAGAAGGGAGCGATTTAGAGTGATTTAAGTCACCTTCAGCAGCTGATAGAACGCAACGGGGTTCATGGCCAGACTCTGGTTCATGAGCACCAAACCAGAAGAATATAGACCCGCAATGTAGTATCTAGCGAGAGCGTACTCGGGCAAGGGCTCCGGCAGCTGTGGGATGAACTTGAAGTATATCAGGAAAGTGGAGAACAGGTAACCGGTGAGCTGTGTTTTGGATCCCTGTCAACTGATCACATAACTAGACAGTTGTGGGAGGGAATGAAGGATACCTGGTGAAGGGCAGTGAGGGTGGAAGCGAAGGGGAAGCCATTGTTGAGGACAAGCTTGTTCACCTGGAAACTGGTTATTACCTCCAGAGAGATTGACCCGAGTTAAGTGAGAGTGGATACCATGACAATAGCGACAGAAGTAGCGATGGAGCCAACGATTGCCACGAGGGTTTGGGGACTAAAGAGGTTCTCGTCGCTCTTTTGCGACGCCGCGCCGACCGCGCCGATCTTTACATCTTCTGTTGACGAAGAAGTCGAAGCAGCGCCAATGTTGACGATGCGCGACGGTGATGTGCGGCTGCTTCCACCAATGTTGGTGTTGACGTCAAAGCTGGAGTCTGGATCAGCCGTCGCAACCGCCGAGTGGCCGCCACCAAATAGTGCCCGACGTCCGCTGCTCATATCGTATCCTTCGCTCTCGTCGTGGCCCTGACCGTGAGTGCTCTGTCGCATTGTAATCAAATTTCTGACACGCTTAAGCGCACTGATTCACCCAAATATTCACTCTATTTTATGTACAGGTATTACACACGCACGCAAATCTACAACTCATTGTTGAGGGCTCCATTCCTAGCTACCACATCCATGTATAGCGACGACTCTGCCCGCGGTTGCGACGCCTCGCTGCTGATTGTCGAGGTAATCTCCTCAGTTGACCCACTCTCCAGCTGGCTATGGCCGCTGCTGGCGCCGCCCTCTTCCCCTTCTGTCGCAATTGTCACAATGGAGGGCTGATGGTGCATACTCTGAATTCCGAGTCTAGCCGAGTCTGGAGAATCGCCATCGCGATCTCGCTGCTGATCTCGTTCATACTGTTGCTGCTGCTGAGTCGGTGCATAGCGTATGAATGTGGAAGATGATTTCAGATGCTGTGCCAAGGCAACGGGCATGGCGCCCAGCGGGTATCTGGCGCAGTTCACCGGGGGCGAGTTAATGGTGGCGGGATGGGAATGCGAAACCGTGAATGTGACGACTGCATTTTGATCGGGACGGGGCAGATCTGAGAGTGAGTGGGCGGCCCGCATCGGGGGCGTGGGCGGGGTGTGTCCGTCGAACAAGGCAACGTAGCGCGGGGGCCGGACTGTGTCGAACGAGAACCGAGGGCGCTTCCCGTCGCCGCCGTCCTCGTCGGCACTGTAACGGTAGCTGTCGCTGTGCAGAAGATGGTGGCGGTGGCGCATGGACAGGGCGGGTGTCACCGGAGGCGGAAGCGGGAGCGGCGACGCCGGCCGCGTGTGTCGCAGCGCAAGAAACAGGCCGCACGCAAACATCAGAACAAGCACCGCAACGACAAAGCCAAGGAGAAGCCACAGCATCGTCGGTGACGACATCCTGCCTGTCGGTCACTCGCCGTGATTGAAGGAACGTTTGCCACCATCTCCCCATCAGTCATCACTGCCGGAAAGCGACCCAACAAAAATTTTTCTGATAATACACAAGCTGCTCGAGTCGTTATAAACCAACATCGCACAAATTAATTCGATGCAGCACTTCGTCTACAACGGCTTGCATCCCAGGTGATCCCACTACCGTACCCTCCACACTTGTCTCCAAGATCCATGGCACAGTCGCCGCAAATGCATCCACGAAAGCCACATCGCGTTCGCTCGCCAGGGCTTTCCATGTCGCGGTTGAGGTGCGCAGACGGTCCGAGCTGCGCCAACCCACCTTCGACTGGATCTCGCTACATGCAGGCGTTTCTTCTGTGGCGGGTGCGCAAAGAGGGAATGCGGGTGGACCCGTGAGAACGAGCTGGAAAAGCGGCAGGCCACGGGCGTGGCGATCGGCGGCGTAGCTTGTGAGAACCTCAAGCACGTTTTTTAGGTGCGTTTTGATTTGGTTCTGTTTTTGGCTTGTGAAAGAATGAAAGGATTTTCCAAATCAAACATTTTACCATCTTCCAGTGTCCCTCCTCCGCCGCGCGGAGGAAAGGCGCGTGGCCGAATCCAAATACGAGTTTATCGTGAGCGTCCAGGGTTGCTATGGGGTCACTCATAATGCCCCTGAGGAAATCGTCCTGCATCCATGTCATGGTTAAGTTGCTGCCAAAAGTATGGAGGGACTTGGATTCTGCTGGCGCGTATGCCGGGTCCCCGCGGAGGCGACGTGCTACCCAAGCATAAAGTTCCTTCATGCGCGTGTCCCCGGCAAAGAGGACGCTATGCACTCGAGCATCAAAACATGAGTCGTTTCTGTGCATCAAGAATGGCTGGTCATAGACACAATTCGGCTTCCTGCTCCCCGGATCCCTCAGTTAGAAACTTCGATCACAAATCCAAGAAAACGAAACTCTTCACCAAACATAGGGCAACCCTGTTAAGTCCAACTTCATTCGTACCTCCGGTGAAACCTTGGCCCCCATCCACACCTTCACAAAACTCCCCTTCTCGGCCCCAAGCAGGCGATCACAGCGCAATTTTGAAGCCTCCTCCAGCTGCACCTTCCGCGGCGGCGGCACGAAGAACACGTCGCGCGAGCGTACGAGCACGCGCGCGCGCGGCACGAAATCCGCTTTCTGTCCCACCTCCACCATTGCGCCAAAGTCAGTCGCAACATGCAAGAGCGTAAGGTTATATATCCCATCCAAGGGGACGGAGACCTCGAAAATATACGTGCACGGGGGAAGGAAGCGTGAGGGCGCAGCGACGAGGCGCGCAGGGCCGTCGAATTGCAGGTGGAACGCGTCCTAAAACAACCTCCCGAAGGTTAAAACAAAGCACGCAAGCGGCAAGGAAGATACTCAAAACGGGTCCCAGGGTGTTCTTGATCCACGCGTCTGTGTCTTCGTCCATGCTCGCGCGCACACTCGCCGCCGCCGCCACGCATTCGTCCCGGCCTTTGCGTGTGACCCACAAAAAGGGCCTGGAGGTGCGAAGGCAGTCTGTCACATCGAAGCCGTCAAGTTTGTGGTAGCTGCAAGTAAGAAAAGACGGCACGGGCGTTGTCGCGACTTGCAGGGGTTGGAGGTGAGGGCGGTTTCGGTTGCTGATGATGCATACAGTGGCGATGTTGAGGATGACGAGGGTTGCAAGCCAGATGACGGTGCCGAGGGTGCAATGTGTGCCAACATGGACGGTCGCGGCGCTGGGTTTAACGGGCTCAGTCGCGTCCATGACGGGGTAGTATCAAATGTGACTTCTATCCAAGTAATTGTTTTTATGTTATTTTTTTTCAACAATTTTGGGCGGCCGAGTTGACTTGTCACCTCGCTCCAGCAAGACGACATCGGGGGAAGAGGGAATAAAAATCATAATGGACGCAAACTGAACAATTGTAGCTGCTGTACCAGTTTTCCTGTATCACTGGGTATGCTTACTGGAGCAATATCGCGTGTTTTGGATGTCGCCATAACCCGGCGAAGGAAACACAGGCCCACAATATATCACGATTGCCAGGCAGAAGTGCACAATACGCGAAATTATTCCGTTTTTGTATATGAACTAGAGACAAAGATGAAGAAGGAAAGGTAAGAGCCAGGACAGGATTAGGATTTGGATGTGAAGTTTGCTCGGTCACATTGCCCAAACCAGTTTCTTTGATATACCAGGTTTCAGTCGTGCATGGAATTGAATTTTTATTTTCAATGCTTCCTCACAGAAACTGTGAAGCGCGCTTCCATTTGTGCTTGCAGGGCCAGTGTCCGCCTCCACCAAACGCAAAGCAATCAATGGAAGCTTGGCGGATGGGTCTATTAAGCTCCTGTTTCTCGAGTTTCGGACAGTGTGACTTTACCTTTCGTTCCAGCCGCAGTTTCTAACATGCCATTATCTGGCTTGCACTTTGGGGCTAAATGGGCGAATTGATACGCGTGGCAAGTGGATGTCAGATAATTTCTGGAAATGGTTCAGCCCAATGGAAAGTGAGAAGCGTCAGTGAAGATTCGCCGGTCCTTCGATTAACAATGATGAGAGTTTGATTCCCGAACTTTTACGTATATTGAAACGTCGAGAGCGCGCGTTGGGGTCACTATGAGAAGGCAGTGCTGACAGATAGCCTATTACTTGCGGGAATCGTGGGACACAGCCATGTTTGACATGAGGTCGTTTTTTCGTGGGACCGTCATTCGACCGTCCTTTCGGATTTCTCTTCCCATATAGTGCATTAGCTAGTTTATCAACAACACATAAGCTGCGAAAGCCCCTCTGTAAATAGTAGGGGTGATAGTTTTAGAGTGGTATGTTAATTTCAATCAATCACTTTGCTTGAACCCGCTCGCCCATCTCTGCAAATCCCACGAAAAACAACGAGGCAGAGTGCAAACCGTTTGCGGCTTAAAAACTGACCCTTGTCACCAACTGCTTCATTCAAACACATCTTCATTCTACCATGAGCGACAACGTTCCAACTCCGCCTTACACCGCGCTTCCGATTGGTCTCAACATATCCGAGAAGGATGAAAAAGTTCCGGCTGAAAACGATCAGCTGGTTGGAACCAGCACCAATAACGGCACATTCGTGAAAGCCTATGACATGCGTCCCATTCCCGAGCCGCCTATGGCCAGTTATCAATTTGAAACGCAACCTCTTCCAGGGCCACAGCAAGTCAGATATGTTTATCAGCCTGACCAGCCCAAGAAACGCAGATGCTGCTCTTGCTGCGTGCCAATGTCAAGGCGCGGTAAGATTTGTTGCATGACGTTCTGGAGCATCCTCCTCGTCATTGCCGGCATTTATACCGCCCTTCGTTTAACAATTGGATCTCCAAGCGCATGGATCAATTCTCTTAGCACCATTCAGACCACGTCGGCCTCATACACTGCCAGCCCTGCCAACGCGCTCCAGATTTCTGTCGTGAATGGTGCTGATGCCCAAATCCGCCTTCTCAGCGGACTGACTGCTTCTGTTAATGTCAGTCTTCAACACAGCAGCTTCGCCTTGGGCGGTTGGGGCCAAGTCTCCACTGACACATTGTCTCCTGGCGTCTTACGCATCAATACTCCAGGCGGTCGCGTGTGGTGGTCCGGATATCCTTCATACCGGGTTCAAGTGGATGTCACTCTTCCGTCTAGCCTGAATGGAACGGATGTGACACTTATAAACGACATTGTGTGCGGTGGAACAACTGTGTCGGATATTAAAAATCCATCTTTAGGCAAGATACTCATCGATTTCGCTGATAACAACTTCATTTTTGGCCTTTCCGCCTGTGCTGATGGTGGCTTCAGTGTTGGCGCTTTGAATGCCAAATCGCTCGATATCAGGAGCATTGATCAAAGCATCGTCGTCTCAGGGCCCGTAACCCTTGCCTCTGACCTCTTGCTTCGATCAGTCTCAGGATACATCCAGGCCACCGGAGTAACAACTACTGGCGGGACAACCGACCTCAATACAGTATCCGGAAACATCTACGTGAATATGACGGGCCCCGCAACCGCGAGTTTCTCAACAACCTCAGGAAATATAGACGGCAGCGCAAAGGGATACAATGGCTTGAAGGTGAAAAGTGTGTCTGGACACGCCAATTTGCAGCTTGCTCCTACCTCAGGGTCCATGACGGATGTGTATTCGACGTCTGGATGGGTGGGGCTTACGTTGGCAGGGTACGCGGGCGGTTTCAGCGCCTCTTCAACTAGTGGAAGAATTGACACGGGAGGAAGAGGTCAGTCAGGCACGGTTGGAAGTGGCACGGCCCAGTTGACGGCGGGCACCGTGAGTGGGGACATTCAGCTGTCTTTTTGATCTCATCAATTTAGCCTCTTCCGCCGATATTGCTCAAAGAAAAATCCTTAACGATTCTTCGCATTATTAAGTGAACAAAATATTTAAGAGTTAACGATTCTTCGCATCGTCACTTTTTTAAACAGGGCCGTAACCACCGGTTAGGAATTTTGTAACGTGAAGAGGAAATGGCAGTTGTAGTGGCTTACCTGTAAAAATTGTGGCTTTGAGTAATAATTTGATTGTCGAAACCTTAAGCAGTTGGCAACGAAAAAACAAAACAAACACCGGTCTCCCAATCGGACGCAAAGCCTTCCAGCAAACAAGAGTGAAAACAAGCAAGTTCCGATCATGGTTCAGTCTTGATCCTTCGACGTCCGCTCCATCTGCCAAGTTCCAAGCAGTGCGGGTCCAAGCCACTTCCGTTTTTAAATCCGCTGTAACATTTGCCGTGAGTAAGATTTGAAACGATATCAACGTCCAGTTGGTAGGCGTGAGCGGGGAGAGTATGTTTTCCGTGTCGAGTATCTGTCTATGCGCGCCTGCCGAAAAATCTGCCAGAGGATCACGCATGGATGTGTGGACCCGTGTCTTTCACGCTTCCCGAGTGCGGGGGAGGTTTGCAGCTTCATCACTTCACGACCAGGGACAAGACTGAGACGGAAAGTAAGAGACAGTCGAGCTCATTTGGAAACGAGGAGGTGGTTCATTAATTTGAAAACAAGATACGGAGTACAGCCATTTATGTGTTTATTTAGTAGGCGCACCAAATCGAAACACAGACGACGAGGTTGAAGGTTTCCGCTGCAATGAAAATGGCGCAGAAAAGGCACTGAAGGTACTTTGTCGCGTTTGCCGCTCCGGTGCCACCACCGTAGTGGCAAAGCTTCCTTCACTGACCTGTGACCTGTGACCGGGAAGCTCGTATGGCTGAGACTGTTGCTGTTGGAAAAGGATGCACGGTTTTCGCGATTGGCGTGCGTCAATTGTGTATAGGCTCAGTACATCCGTGATGGAGGCACGTTTTCGTTGCGAGCGGCGGCGTCGGCAGCAGGCACCGCACACTGCTATTATGGCGAGGAATGTAGTGGAGCCTCCAGCGATAATGCCAATGAGGGTTGTGTTGTTTAAGGTGAACGATGACGAGGTTTTTGTAGACGGATTCGATTGATTATTCTCCTCCATGTTTTTCATGGTAGTGTGAGCTGCTGGAGGAGCTCGCGGCTGTGTCCCAGCTTTGATTGATGACAGGGTTCCAGGTGCTATCCCAGTCGCTGTTGCATTATTTACAGACATGGTAGGTGAGCTTGAAGACCCAGTAGCGATGAAGTCGCTTCCATTGGTCAGTCCAGCACGTGTTGAAGTACTTTGGACTGCTGGTACCACTACTGCGGGCTGAGACGCAGCAGGTGACGGCGCAGGAGAATCTGAAATGACAATTGGAGCAGGAGAAGAGTTGACAGGAACTGGGGCGGCACTGGAAGGTGCCTGTATTTGGGCCGTACTGCCGGCTGCTACTGCAAATGCGCTCCATCCTATTCTTCCAGTATTCAAATCAATCCCGCCACATATGGATGCGCCCGAAGAACAGGGCTCCTCACAAATAACAGGTGAAGGAGCTGAAGGCATTGCGCTTTGACAAATGCACCAATACGCCGTATCGTCAACCGGTGAGGGGGCGATGAGAGCATATGGGGATATGCTGCAGGAATTGATGCAGATTGACGGGGTCATGGTGGCAGAGCTTACGGCGGCGGGAGGTGGGTTTACGACTGCAAAGCATCCAAGAGAACCCTGAGCTTGGGCCATTATGACGAGTTGGAGCAGAAGTAAAAGGCCGGCCACAGGCATTCTCAATCAATTCCGTCTTGATAGCCGGGGTTCTTCTTTTGAATATTTTCAAATATTTGTTTCACATGCGGGTTTGTTTCATCTCCCCAGCAATTAAATGGTTACGATCATCGAATGATGTTCGAGTTACAAACGAAAGCCAATGAAACGCAATTCTTACATTTCTGAAACTTTCTTGAAACATTCCTGCACATGTGCGTAATGCAAAGGTGATTGAGGACAAAAAATTACATGAAAAAAACGGTGGAAGGCTTATGAATCTCAGATTGAGGAAACACGAGAAAGAAAATAGAGCAACCTTGACGTATTTGACGTATTATAGCAAATGATTTAAATAGGTAATGCATGCGGAGAATCTCACTACGGGTTACCACGGTCCACGTATTTTGCGAGCTCGTCCAGCTCTTGGGAATAAGATGGAGGACGTGATTGAGAGGACCAGGATCGGGGATGATGCATTTGGCGGATAAAAAAGTGCATTTGTGTTTTTCAAGCTTTCATACCGAAAAGACAGCATTGGAAAATCCAGTTGAGAGCTGCCGAAGTCTTGGAAGTGAGCGTGCTTTGACCGGCGGCGTACCACGGGGAAGTTACAGAATACGCAAGCTCTGCATAACGAAGGCTCCACAACAGCCCCAGTCTCCGCGACATGTTTCAATGATGGTGGAATAGGAACAACCTTGCCCAATTTAATGCGACCCGTTGTTTCATGCCCCTGAGCATCAACTCGTTCAGAAAGTCTCTCCCTCGTTCGCGAAGTAGCATCAGCACCTTGTTATTGGTCGCGACAACGAATTGAAGGGCATGCGGACCGCGTAAGCCCTAATACCATTTGAAGCACGACGTGAGAATAAACTGCAATAAAGAAAATGCGCCTCGTCCCGTGTAGGCCACGTATCCAAACGCCACTTTTAATCCACACCAAGAGTAGTGCTTGCAATGATTGAGTTGTGAATCATTGATGTTCAAGGGCAGAAGGAAAACTTGATGACGGGGAAGATTCGTCGTGCAGGACGTTTGGTGTTGTATGAGAGGTTTGGGATTGTTTATGTAGAGACTAAAGGATCATCCCATGGGCCGACTTGCGAATCCATACGAATTCTCATTGCATGGTAATGCTTCAATATGAGACCATTTATGGAAAACAGCCTCTTGAAAGGTGCACGAAAGAGGGTTTCATGGAATGTAGTATTGGAAAAGGGTTTTACAGAGAGGATTTGACAAGTGTACTCAAAGACAATGTCTGACGTGATGCGGAATGAATGCCTAATCGCCAAGGCGAATCGTTAAGCGAAAGAATTTCTGCAACTTTTTTTGAGAGCCAGTTGGTCGCAAGGTCCCTGTCATGCAAGGGTTGCTCTGTGAATGGAGGAGGAACGGTCGCGAGGAGGGAGGGGGCCGACGCACGGACCCAAGGATTCTGTCCTTTCATTTTAAAGTGTCGGTATTTCACCGGTGTGGACTAATAAAGCTTAAAGCGGGTTGTGAATGTTATCTGGATTTTGCTGCCTTTTTATCCCCATTTCCTGCCTGCAGCAAGTAATCAAGTTTTCTTCCCTATCGAAACCACTATGGCGGCATAAGCAACATCAAGCAAGGATACCTCTACCCCAACACCAGATATACCGTTCTTGGCCTCCAGTTAGCCAGCAACTGTTCAACATCATTTCGCTTTCATGGATTGAAACTTCACCCAAATAGACGGTGACAGCTGATGCATCGTCAACCTAATACCGTCATGCAGTAGGCCCAACCTTTCGGGTGTTAAAATTATGTCTCGAATCTCCACTAAAAAAGTATCAATTGCTCAAAACCGACAAGCGACTCTACAGGGAAGGTGCCTCGATCACTAGCTTCAGAATGGTTGACAAGGAGCGCTTTCGTTGATGTGGATCCGTCCCTCATTTTGAATGGCAGGCATGAAGGACTTGACTTGGCAAAAAAAATATATCTGACAGAATGAGGGAAAAGTTCATTTCGCCTTGAGTTCAGTTTGGCGCCGTAAGCCACACGCTTTGATGCATAGCCTTCTATTCTCCGAAATGAATGAAAACTCGAGAAAGTGTACACGCTACCCAACTGCCGCTACCTATGACAAGGCATACTTGCGTACAATCTGACTATCCAATCCTTCCTCCATGAGCGCATTCTTGGCAAAACCACGCATAAAGACGCTACTCTGATTCGACCGCACACTCTCCCCAGCCTCCCCCTCCGGCAAAGACCGCGTCGTCCCGCTCCCCAAGCCCACGCTATAGCGGCCATATTTGAGCCGGTGTATCCGGCTTGCCACACTATCCAGACTGCTCGACGCGCTCGGCGGCGGCGGCGGCGGCGGCGGCGAGCCGGCCACAAGGTGCGCCTTGAGCAGCGAGGGCATGGCTCCGAGCTTTGGGGCCGGCGCTGCCGCTGCTCCGGTCGAGACTGGCATGCTGATGGCGGCGAGAAGATTGTCCTTGACGGGACTCCCCCAAAGAGCGCCCGTGCGCGTTGCGGGGCTGGCCATATGAGGGGTGAAGAGAGTGATGGCGCCGTCCCCACCCAGTGTGGTCGCGAGACCGTGGTCGGGAGAGAAGGCTGTGATTGCTGCGGTTGTGTGTTTGCGGTCAAGGAGGGCGAGCGGGGGTAGGGCGGGCATTTTCAGAGAGGCAAAGGAGTAGCTGGAGCTGAGGGTTGAGTCGAAGCTGTTCACGCGGCGAAGGAGGGTTCGTTTGTCGTGGTAGGTGTCTGGGAAGTAGTCTGGCTTGCCATTAAAGAGGGGCAAGGGAGCGGAGCTGATGGCTTGCCTCCTCCTTCGTTGAACAGCGATGGCAAATCCTACAGCGAGCACCACACTGCCAGCGACAAGAAGACCCATTTGCCAGGTGTTGGCGGCGTCATGTGGACTTGAGGATGTAGTGGTTGCATCGGGCTCCACGGGGTTCAGGCCAGGTCCCTTCACAAAGGGGGATGCTGAGACCACAGCTGAAGAAGAAGCTGGAACAACGGAATGAACAGGAGGAGACGACAAAAACGAAGGAGAAGAAGCAGGCAATGATAGCTGCGTGTCGATAGAATGTGCAGAGGAAGCTGACTCCGGCAAGATGGTGTCTGCAACGGAAGCTGCCGCTGGGGCAGACGTGGAAGTCGCTACCGGCGCGACCGCCTCTGATGAAGTGAGCACAACCGGATCCGCGGATTGCTGTGCTACGGAGTTTGCGGGGATTGGGGCTGGTTCGCCAGCGACGGCACCGGCGTACGTGTAAGCTGACCAAACGACGGGGGCCGACGTCATTGGTCCTGACCCGTCATAGCCTCCACCTCCGCAGAGTGGTGCCGAGGCGGGATCGGGAGCTCCAGGACAGGACAGATTGCATTCAGTCGAGAGCGAAGCCGGGAGTGCGGCGACGCAGGCGCAGTTAAAGGTCCACGAATCTGAGGGAAGCGGTGCGAGAAGGGCGACGGGCAGCGCGCTCGAGCAGCGCTTGAGGCAGTCTGACGGTATCGCGCTCCAGAGGACGCTCGCTGTCACCGGCGTCGCAGCCAGACTGAAGCAGCCCGCGCTCACGGCGCTCTGCGCATGCGCGCCCCGCGTCCACAGTGCCAGCGCAAGAGGCACTAGCGCGGCGGCCGAGGGCGTCCGCTGCTGCAGCACCCGTTTCACCATCACTGGAATTGGAGCACTAATGATGGAGATTGGAAAGTGATCGGACTGAGATCTGAAACAACCGAAAAAGTGGTTTGGTGCACAAATGGAAATCAATTATTCAGTAATCCGTTTGTTGCGCAACGAACCCGCCTCTCATCACCGTTTGTCACCGCCTCTGCGCCACATCAGAGAATGCGAGTCAACTGTTCGAAAGGATGGGGAAATGGCTTATACTTAATATCCCTCTATTCTACAAGATTGCACTTTTGTAAAGGTGAAAAGGTATCAGTTAAAGGATACATTCTCAAGTAGCCTCTGACCCACTGTTGTTGGGATGACCCAAATCCCACTCCAACTCCTCATTGTCTGCCATCACGCGCATGAAAAGGCTACTCTCTGCCTGCGAAAGGCCTTCATCTTCCTCACTCGCCCCTACGGACGTGTCCATGGACGACCTTTTTGCAAAGAACCCGGAACACTCCGAAACCGTGGAAGCCGTCATGGCACCTTGTCGATGCGGCACCGACACCGACCGCGCTTCCTCCCTCGCTAAATGATCCCGCAACACGCTCGGCATGCTCCCCAAATGGCTCTGATAGAGCGGCACGACCACCTCCGCATCAGTCCCGGCTACTCCCCGAAAGGGATCATGCCCGCCAGTATGATGGCGATGGAGCTCCGCGAGAAACGCCTCCGTGGCCGTCAACTTGACGCCTCCGCCTTCGCTTTGTCGACCGCCTGCAGTCGTAGCTGTACCACCGCGAAAATCGTGGTTGAAGCTGATGACGGGATCGAGGGTTGCAGCGCTGCTGTCCTTGTCCACCATGAGGGCGCGCAGATCGCCGTGGTCGTCTAGGTGCATTCGCGCGCGGGAGCGCGTGCGACAGGCGTGCACACCGACAAAGAAGCCGCAGCAGAAAGTGAGCAAAATTGAACTGAAAATGAGGGCGCCGATCGCGCCCGGTGTGAGGGGAGTAGATGGGAGGGTATCGATGGACGGTTGTGGCTGGTGTGATGATTCTGCTGTTTCTGTTTTTGTTCCTGTCGCTGTTGCTGTTGCTGGTGATGCAGTTGAGACTGGACCTGTCGCTGATGCCTCGATCGTGGGGATTGCTGTTGAAGATGGGGACTGAAAAGATGGAGGCGAGAATGTGGTGGTAGTTGAAGATGTCAACGTCTGCCGCACAAACAAAGTCTCAACGGACGCCGTTGAAATGGCAAACACGGCTGCTACTGAGTACGCAGCCGCGGCCACAAATCCGTCTGGCGTGATCCCGCCGCAGCTCTGGCCCGGGTCCGAAGCTGCGTCAGTTCCGGCAGGGACGGGGCACGCCGCGGAGCAGCTGGTCATCGGCACCGGCATCACAAGCTCGTCGCTGCACGCACACTCGGCGCTCGTTTGCGAGTACGGGGCAAGGAGCGCGTATGCGAACTCGGAGCACAGCACAGCGCACGTGGCCACGTCCGGGACAACCGCACTCGTCGCAGTCTGTGCAGTAAACAGAAAGTCGTAGCATCCAACAGGTTGGAACAACATTTCCGGTGGTTCCGCAGGTCCGTGGGTTGTGAAAGACTCTGGGATGATCAACCCGGAAATTTGGACTCGCTTGTGCAACTGAAGATCCAGTTTGATTAAAGCTTTAGTCACTTTATCCATCATAAAGACCCAGCCAAAAAAGCTTAGCACCTACATTCTAGCTCTTCTTTATTTCTTTCTAAATAGCCCCCTAAGAAATGATGGTTTGGATATCGGTGTTGCTGCTGCTGATGGCCTTCGCGACATTTCTTGAATCGCTGACTGCTGCACAACCATACCTACGGCTTCCTCTTCATCAATCGGCGGCATTTCCTTTGAAAGATACGAGGTGGGTTGCATCTCTCGTCCGCCTCCAGAGTC